>JASVEL010008532.1:0-234885 GCA_032618575.1 Nicotiana noctiflora
TTGAATTTCCGAGTCCGGAACCGAAATAATGTTAAAAAAAACAAAAAATACCAAAATAAACCAAAAAAAAAAAAATACACAATTACACATTTCGCAGTATAAAACTGCGAAATGTACAAACGGACGTTTGTACATTTCGCAGTTTTATACTGCGAAATGGATTAAAATTTTTTTTTTTTTTAGAAAAATAGGCCGTTACAGTTAATGAATAAAAAAAAATTTTTTTTTTTAAAAAATAAGGCATTTCGCAGTACAATACTGCGAAATGCCTACCATTGTTATATCCGCCCCTTCCTTCCTCTCCACTCTCACACTTAACAATTTCTCAAATCCTCCCTCGGCCCCCCTCAAATTCTCTTCAAATTTTTGCCAAAATTTTGATTTCGAAGTCCCACCCGTCCCCTTCAAGTGCAATACAAGTGGGGCCCACCCGAAGATACTGTTGGACACGAATTCGGTAACAAAATTTCAGTTTTACAACTTTAATTTGAGGTATTTGAATTAATTTTATTTTATAATTTATTAGAAAATATGTTAATGTTGGTATATTTATTGTTTTAGTATTACATTAATATGTTATTGTATATCATGTTAGCGTAGAGCTTGTTAGCGTAGAGCCTGTTAGCGTAGAGCCTGTTAGCGTAGAGCCTGTTAGCGTAGAGCCTTGTAGCGTAGAGCCTTATTTAATTTTAGCGTAGTCTTTTAGTATGAAAATATTAAAATTGAGATTTAGAATAATTAATCATTATTATGTGGTCCTGGGCCTCAAAAATCAAGCCTGGAACCTTTAAAAAACCGTTATATTAAATTATGCGTAATTTAATTAATTAAGTTAACAAAATTATGAAAATATTAAAATTGAGATTTATAATAATTAATCATTATTATGTGGTCCCGGGCCTCAAAAATCAAGCCCGGAACCTTTAAACAACCGTTATATTAAATTATACGTAATTTAATTAATTAAGTTAACAAAATTATGAAAATATTAAAATTGAGATTTAGAATAATTAATCATTAATATGTGGTCCCGAGCCTCAAAAATCAAGCCCGGAACCTTTAAACAACCGTTATATTAAATTATACGTAATTTAATTAATTAAGTTAACAAAATTATGAAAATATTAAAATTGAGATTTAGAATAATTAATCATTATTATGTGGTCCCGGGCCCCTAAAAAATCAAGCCTGGAACCTTTAAAAAACCGTTATATTAAATTATACGTAATTTAATTAATTAAGTTAACAAAATTATGAAAATATTAAAATTGAGATTTAGAATAATTAATCATTATTATGTGGTCCCGGCCTCAAAAATCAAGCCTGGAACCTTTAAACAACCGTTATATTAAATTATACGTAATTTAATTAATTAAGTTAACAAAATTATGAAAATATTAAAATTGAGATTTAGAATAATTAATCATTATTATGTGGTCCCGGCCTCAAAAATCAAGCCTGGAACCTTTAAAAAACCGTTATATTAAATTATACGTAATTTAATTAATTAAGTTAACAAAATTATGAAAATATTAAAATTGAGATTTAGAATAATTAATCATTATTATGTGGTCCCGGCCTCAAAAATCAAGCCCGGAACCTTTAAACAACCGTTATATTAAATTATACGTAATTTAATTAATTAAGTTAACAAAATTATGAAAATATTAAAATTGAGATTTAGAATAATTAATCATTATTATGTGGTCCCGGGCCTCAATAATCAAGCCTGGAACCTTTAAACAACCGCTATATTAAATTATACGTAATTTAATTAATTAAGTTAACAAAATTATGAAAATATTAAAATTGAGATTTAGAATAATTAATCATTATTATGTGGTCCCGGGCCTCAATAATCAAGCCTTGAACCTTTAAACAACCGCTATATTAAATTATATGTAATTTAATTAATTAAGTTAACAAAATTATGAAAATATAAAATTTTTCTATGTAATAATTAATTTTTCTTATTTATAGTACACGACATGGCATCTCGTCAACCTGCACACCCTGGACCTTTGGCAGCAGGATTATTAGTACTGCAGGGTGACCATAGATCTGAGTCTATTTGGCACGGTCATCTAGCTCTTCAGACTATACGCCCCAGGAGGCCGGACGATCTGTGGGAGTTTTTGGCGCAGCATCCATTTCATCCACGAGTAGTAGACCTTCTACAACAGACCGGCTTATACAGCATATTTGAGCTGGGACGGATGCAGCTTGACTGGTCGCTCATCACAGCGTTGATAGAGCGGTGGCGACCAGAGACGCATACATTTCACCTGCCTACTGGAGAGGCTACGATCACTCTCCAGGATGTGCAGGTGTTGTATGGATTGCGCATTGAGGGCCGCGCATTGACACTGCCCCAGGAGTGGAGACGGATGACCCGCGCACAGCTGGCGGATGCGATGGGACGGATGACAAGTTTGCACCCGGAGGGCAACGTTGGTGGTTGTGGTCTCCAGATATCCGTCATTAGAGATTTCATGGCGGAGTTGCATCCACAGTTCACGCAGGAGACAGAGGAGCTGTGGATTATCCGTTTCACTCGGATGGCATTACTCATGCTATTTGGGTGTGTCTTGTTTCCCAACACGTCGGGGAACAAGATATCGATGCGGTTTCTCCAGCCTCTGGAGGATATGGAGCAGGTGCATCGGTACAGTTGGGCAGCTGCTGTTCTGGCGTATCTCTACAGGAGCATGTGCCGGGCTAGCATCGGTGCAGCTATTGATATTGGTGGTTTTTTGCCACTCCTGCAGGTGAAAAATACTTTCAAAATTAATTAAGCACAAATTATATATTTTAAAATGACTCATAATTTACATCAATATTTTTTGTTAGGTTTGGGCGTGGCAGCATATCATGCCACTACAGCCACCTCTGTCGGCACAGGACTATTCGCCCCTCCCGCTAGCTGTGAGATTGATTCTCCGGCGGGGGAATTACCGAGGAGTGGATGTGCACCACAATCTCCCCCTTATTAGGGACCAGTTGGATATGTTGCATACTGGACATGTAAACATCTACATAAAGTTGGTTGTTTTAAATGTAGTTGTACCTTGCATACTAATTTATTGTTATTCGTTGTAGTTCATCTGGATGCCGTACACTGATGAGCTACTTGCGCACCTACCTGCTATTTGCTCGGCAGACCGGCTCATATGGAGCAGCTCCGTCCCATTGATATTCTGGGAATTTGTCGAGTATCATGCGACGGAGCGTGTGCTTCGTCAGTTTGGTCGTCATCAGCCGGTACCGAGTGATCCCTCCTAGGACCCTACTCATTATCAGCGTGACGACCGTCACAACATGAGCCGGGATTATGTAGCGTGGCTGCGTGACCAGGTAGTCCATTGGGAGAGCTCAGCGCATCCCGCCACCGCCGACACCGTACCAGGAGGCTAGTATTGCGATTTATGAGGCCTGGTACAGACGTAACACCGGAAGTATGTCGGGAACCCCATCCACATGCTTGACGGCCGGTACAGACCGTATGCCGGACGACACGAGTCACTGGTATGTTATTTTGACTTATTAATATCATATAATTATGGCATAGAGTAATTTACTTACTAATTGACTTATTTCACAGGTTAGTTGGTTTCACCGGGTCTACCAGGCTAGTGTCGATACCCAGCAGTCTGAAGACAACCCTGGACTGGTTGACTTTGCACAGATGGTTGCCCAGATGTGTCGTATGGGACTGGAAGAGGTGAGGGAGGGCAATAGGTTAGATGATGAGCCCGATTATATGGATGCAGACGCGTACCGGAGGGGTAGGCCAGTCCCCCGTGCAGGGGCTAGGGCTCGCAAGGGACGACGACGACGTGCACGGCGAGGGGGTGTTGAGGAGCCGGTCGACCCACCTGCAGGGTTTGGAGCTGGGGGGTTTGGAGATGAGCAGGAGGGTTATGTGCCTCATCCAGCTGACCCTTCCAGCAGCATGCAGCGGGATTTTATGACCTATCCAGCTGACCCTTCCAGCAGCATGCAGCGGGGTTTTATGACGCATCCAGGTGACCCTTCCAGCAGCATGCCCTCATACGACCCTGGCAGCAGTATGCCCTCATACGACCTTCGGTTGTCATTGCCAGCGACACAGATGACCCCATCCGGACCATTGTAGATTATGGGTACCTTTGACGGGGATGTACATGAGTACTTCGCTGGCACATCTACTGCAGCTGAGCATCGGCCGACCCGTGACGTGGATGGCGGTCGTAGGTTGAGTTATACATCGTCCCCTGCATTTGATGCGGTATGTTTGTATTACTTTTGTTTTTCAATTCTACATTATTTTACTTTCGATGCAATAAATTCATTACATCTGTTTTTATGCAGTCTTCATCTCAGACCATGTTTGACCATACTACATGCGATGATGAGCTGACCATCGATGAATATACGCAGGACCTCGACGAGACCATTGTGAGAGAAATAATTTGTTAACCATAATAATTTAAATACCTCTCTTATTTTATCTAACATTACTTATTTTTTATAGGTTGGTGCCGGCCCAACGACCTATTCCTCCGACCCTGCAAGTTGTGCTGTAGATGCCGCTGCACATCCTCCCATAAAAAGGCGGCTTGACGATGATGATCCAGATAGTGTGCCAGACCGACAGGGGATGCGGCTTAGGCCAGCAGCAAATTTGAGGCACAAATCATGCGGCACTCATTGATTTCATTATGTATATACACTTGTGTAAATAATATTTATTCTGAATAAATAAATATTTTTTGATTTCATTAATGTATAAATACAAACATAGCATTAATATTAGAAACAACACTTCCAATTCAAATATAACTAAAGCAATAAATAGAACAATGAGCCAAATATCTATAAACAACACTTCCAATTCAAATATAACTAAAGCAATAAATAGAACAATGAGCCAAATATCTATATATAAAATAGAACACAAACATAACATTCCAATAAAACTTACAACATAATATTCCCATAAAACTTAAAATTGTTCAATACAAACACAAACATACTATTACAGTTAAAATGAAATGACACTTAAACGAGAGTAAAATCAAGTAGACGTTCTATGAGCTTCCATTTATTCTGCGTTCTAGCCACTTAAATTGTTCTAGCAGTCGTTCTTGTTCGTCTTCTAACTCTTTTACTCTCGCCTTAAGCTCCGCAATTTCCTGTTTATTTTTTTGGTTTTCTCCCATAGCTGATGCCAATTTCCATTCTGCTCTTAGTTTTTTGTTTTTTTCTTCCCTCACCTCGTCCCTGAGTTCTATCCTTCTTATATTGCTATTGTAGCTGCGTTCTGCTTGCGCTAACCACATATTATGCAGATTAAGCATTCGTTCTCTGTAGTTTGCTTGGAGACACTGTTCCTCAGCCCATTCATTGAACTCACACATTGGCTCATTCGGATTTTTGTAGCAATCCATCCGGTTCATGCACATCCAGTAGTGGCGTCCAACATCATCACCTTCCCAACATGTTTGTTGCACACATTTTTTTCCACAGTAACACACTGGTGTTCCATATTGAGCCATTTAAAATATTGCACAGTAACACACTTTGAAAATATGAAACGTTCGCAAGAAATATTTGCGCTTTGTAAGATTTTAAGCACATGTAATGACGGTAATGAGCCCCGTATTTATAGGCAACATAAACATAAATCGTTATATAATACTACGATTTGCATTTCGTAGTATTAAACTACGAATTACAAAAAAATGCAGCTTTTTCGTAAGAAGTGACAACTTTTTGTAAACTACGAATTACAAAAAAATGCAGCTTTTTCGTAAGAAGTGACAACTTTACATTTCGTAGTATTGAACTACGAATTACATTTCGTAGTATTGAACTACGAATTACATTTCGTAGTATTGAACTGCGAATTACATTTCGTAGTATTGAACTACGAATTACATTTCGTAGTATTGAACTACGAATTACTAGGACACTAAAAATCACATAATTTTAAGGTTTTTTCAAATAAAAGGACAAATTTATATTTGTAGTATTGATCTACGAATTACATGGACGAAATGACATAGATATGACAATTCACATGCTTTTCATAACTTCACTTTTCGTATTATTATACACTATTTAAAAGTGCACAACATCACATTAAGAAAATTACAACAACATACGTAATTTGAAGAATAATTTTATTTCAAATGCACAAAAGGTACTACATACATATATTACAACTAATAATACAAAAATAAGGAACTAATGTTATGGTTGATAGTTGGGTACATTGGACGAACTTGCACCTGAAGGACATTTACGGCGGTCATGTCCAGTTTGGGAGCATATGCTACATTTACGTGCATAAACAGACTCACCAACATCCATTTGGTTTGGTATACGTGTTCTCTTTTGTACTCTCAACTTGCGCAAGTACTCCTTGTTACATACCAACTTAAAAGGTTCCGTCGGCCAATAATGCTCGGCACCTAAAGGATGCAACTTCCCACTATACGTGTCTACGTATGCTGCAACACTGTAGTGCCTATCAATGTAGTTTGTTGCCCCATAGCCAACTTGTTGAAAGCACTTCAATGCATGTGGGCACGGCATGTGGTAGATGGTCCATTTCCCACACGAACATAACCTTCTACTTTCATTCACCGTGTGTACATTATTCCCACGGTGTGCACGATTACCTGTCTTAACTTCGAAAACACCTTGTTCATTGTCGTATTGAAGATAAGAATGCCACTGTGCTCGCTTCCTGTACTTTTCGAATCTTTCCATGGGTTTTGGCATAAATTCAACACCTCTATCCAACAATGACGATGCGGCTGCATGCCTTTCAACAAATCTCTCTGCACTCTGTTTGAAAGTCATGCGGACCATGGCGCAGTGACAGGCAGTCCACGGGCAGATTTCAACAAGCCATTAAATGACTCCGACACATTCGTGGTGAGGGCTCCCCATCGTATGCCACCATCAGCATGCAATGTCCACATTTGAGTGTCATGTTGCATCAACCAACTATAGGCTCGTGGTTCCAACTGCCGGATTGCTTCCATGCACCTATTGAATTTACATAGCTGGTGCTCAGTTGCAGCCATCCACATTAAGTCATGCAACGCCTTGTCAGGAAATCTCTTTTGAAAATTGGCCTTTAGGTGCCTCACACGGTAACGGTGGTATGCATGCGGTGCCTGCCATTCAGGCAAGTGACGTACAGAACTTAAAATACTACCATGCCGATCAGAAATTAGACAAATACCTGAACGCTGTTTCACAACGTGTTGCTTCAAGTGGTTCAAGAATTGCGTCCACGTCTCTTCACTTTCGTTCGCACAAATGGCAAAAGCAAGTGGAAATATTTGGCCATTGGCATCTATAGCAACTGCAATCAAAAGCTTAATATCATACTTTCCATAGACATGAGTACCGTCTATGGAAATTACGGGACGACAATGCACAAAACCATCTATTCTGGTTTAAATGACCAAAATAGATAGTTGAATATAAATTCCGGACCGCCAGGACTTCGCTCGCGCCTCCATTCAACAATAGTACCGGGGTTAAATTGTTGCAGTGCAGCCATGTACCTGGGAAGATTTGAAAAGGACTTATCCCAGTCGCCATAAATTAGTTCAAAGGCACGTTTGCGACCGAGATATGCCTTTCTTTTACTTATAGTACAACCATACTCCTTGTGGACAGTCTGTAATACACTCTTTAATCTTAAATCTAATAGACACTTCCAAAAATGGAACCAAGACAAGAGAAATCAAGTCAACATCCAGGTTGAAGTGGTTCTCATTGAATGTGTCCATTTCACATCTATGATCGCTAATAAATTTACCAATTTTCCACAAACCAGATTTTTTCTTTGTAGCACGAAGCATCCAATGACAGCCCAAGAACCACCTGCGACATACGGCCTTGTATTTATCCCTAGTTGACTCAGTTATCGTCATCTCACGAGACTCCCTTATGGTATAGATTTTTACAGCCCTAACTAGGCGCGCTTTGTCAGGGAAATACATGCCTTTTGTAACAACACCTGGTCTACATTCATCCCACATCTTCGATCGTAATTCATCATAACCCCTTGTCAATGCATCAACATTAGGCATGGCAGGCAAATTATCCAGGTATGGAATATTTCTCTCATGAAAAGGCACGTGGGATTCATACACTCTTCGACAGACCGGGGGGGAGGAGGAACATGCTCCCTAGTCAAATCAGGCTCCACATTCACTTCCTCCTCCTCATCGTCATCCTCCACATCATCACTGTCACGACCCAGATTTCCCACCATCGGGGTCATGATGGCGCCTACTAAATAGAAGCTAGGCAAGCCAAATATTAATAACAATTCCATTAATAACCAATTTATTATTAACAACATAAAAATTACAGCGGAATAATCAAAATTAGCGGAAGACTTAGCCAGATATGATAAAGAAAAATCCAAATCTGATACACTACCCAAGACTGGTGTCACAATACTCACGAACTTCTAAGAATAATACACATAATTGTTTGAAAGAAAATACAAGCTGTTTATCTCGATTACATGAGATAACAGAATGAAAAGCATAGATAGGAGAGACAACGGGTCCCGCGGACGCCTGCAAGGCTACCTCGTAGTCTCAGTAGTCGGAAAATCCACAAGTCGCTACTGCCGCTGCTGCTGTCCGTAACCTGTATCTGCGCAAAAAGAGCGCAGAGTGTAGTATCAGCACAACCGACCCCATGTGCTGGTAAGTGCCTGGCCTATCCCAGCGAACTAGTGACAAGGCTAAGGCCAGTCACCCACCTAAACCTGTACAGTTGCAATATAGATATATATATATATATAATACATTTATGAAGAAATACTCTGCTCTGAAATAATATAATAATATTCAATAACTCAAGATGTCCAAAATAATCTTACTTTCATGTCTCAATTTCCTCTTTCATTTCATGTCTCGTGGTAGGCGTACCACCCGCTCCCAACTATCACAGTAATTATATCTTGTGGTAGGCGTACCACCCGCTCCCAAATATATCAATAATTATATCTTGTGGTAGGCGTACCACCCGCTCCCAAATATATCAATAGTTATATCTTGTGGTAGGCGTACCACCCGCTCCCAAATATATCAACAATCATATCTTGTGGTAGGCGTACCACCCGCTCCCAATATAACAATAGGCTACCGGCAACTATGGCCAATGCCAAGATTTAAATCACTTCGTGGTCGGCGTACCACACGATCCCATTTCATAAATATATAAGTGGTCGGCGTACCACACGATCCCATTTCATAAATATATATATATTACCGGCATTTAGCTAATAATCTCTGTATTAACAATATTTATAATTACCGGTTTTTAAACCAATAATTTATAATAATTTCAACAATTTACCTTCATTACCGGTATAACACCAATAATTCTTATTCAACATTTTATTCATAACTAAATTCATATTCCTACAAACTAGGATAGAACAAACACTTACCTCGAAAGTTCACGAACGATTCAATCCGTAGCAATGCCTTTTCCTTTTGAATTTGACTTCAATCCAACCGTATCTATACACAATTGATTTCATATCATCAATTCTACTTAACAAACTAGTTCATATTGCTAAATATGATTTTTACAACATTCTGCCCGGAATAGTAAAAATCGACCCCGGGCCCACATAATCGAAACTCAAGTTTCGGACCAAAATAGGTTCACCCAATCCTCCATGAGTTCAAATATACAATTTGTTCTTAAATTCGACTCCAAAACGAAGTCTAGATCGTAAATTCATTGGAAACCCTTACTATACTAAATTCTCAATTTTTCTACCCATTTACACCTATTTAGGCTTAGGAATTCAAATAATATTGATGGAAAATGAAGAAAACGAGTTAAGAATCACTTACCCAAGAAGTTTGGTGAAGAATAGCTCAAAAATCGTCCAAGGGGTTGTGAAGAAGGGGGTTGAACAGAAATGGGATTTGTTATCCCGTTTCTGTTCTGTTTTTGGGATTAAAATTCACTGGGCAATAATTTGTTCAACGCGTTCGCGACTCCCTGGTCGCGTTCGCGATGAAGGAAAATATCAGGCCATCGCGTTCGCGTAGGGTGAGTCGCGAACGCGAAAAAGAAAATACTGGGCTTCAAATTTGGCCTACGCGAACGCGGGCTAAGACACGCGAACGCGTAAAGGAAAATATGACTGGTTCAATTTACTTTGCGCGAACGCGAGAAGGAGTCCGCGATCGCGATGAAGGAAAATGCTGGGCATCGCGAACGCGATCAACATGACGCGAACGCGAAGAAGGAATGAAATGTTCTTCGCGAACGCGACCAAAGCATCGCGAACGCGATGAGGAAATGCCTGCTGCAGATTTCATGCAGTTTTTCTTAAGTTCAAAAACACCCCGAACCACCTCCGAAACACTCCCGAGCCCTCGGGGCTCCAAACCAAATATGCACACTAACTTAAAAACATCATACGAACTTGCTCGCGCGATCAAATCGCTAAAATAACATCAAAATCCATGAATTGAGCCTTAAAACTCAAGAATCCCTTCAAATTTTCATAATTTCCAAACTTTCCAATTTAAGGCCGAAACACGTCAAACGACGTCCGTTTTCAACCAAACTTTACAGGAAGCGCTTAACCAATATATATGACCTGTACGGGCGTCGGAACCAAAATACGAGCCCGATACCAGTACTTTTTAATCAAAATTCAGTTTCATTTTCCTTAAACATTTTCAGAAAACAATTTAACAGAAAAATTCTTTTATCGGGGTTCTAGACCTCGGATTTCAATTCCGGACATATGCCCAAGTTCCATATTTTTCTACGGATTTTCTGAAATAGTCAAATCACGGATCCGGGTCCGTTTACCAAAAATGTTGACCAAAGTCAACCATATCAATATTAATATCAAAATTCTTCTACTTTTTCACATATTTCACATATTTCAACATAAATCTTTTCCAGATTTGTGCCCGGAACTGTGCACGCAAATCGAGGCAACTATAAATGAGGTTTTCAAGACCTCATAAGCTCGGAATGATTAATAACACAAGTGATGACCCTTTGGGTCGTCACAATCTCCACCTCTAAAACAACCGTTCGTCCTCGAACGGACAGAAGAAAGAAGTACCTGAGTCAGGAAACAAATGTGGGTAGCGGCTCCGCATATCAGACTCGGACTCCCAGGTCGATGCCTCAGGAGGCTGACCTCTCCACTGAACGCGCACAGAAGGATAACTCTTCGACCTCAACTGTCGAACCTGCCGGTCTAGAATGGCTACCGGCTCCTCCTCGTAAGATAGATCATTGTCCAATTGGACAGTACTGAAGTCTAACACATGTGTGGGATCGCCGTGGTATCTCCGAAGCATAGATACGTGAAAAACCGGATGCACGGCTGATAAGCTAGGCGGCAAAGCTAATCTGTAAGCCACCCCTCCCACTCTGTCTAGAATCTCAAATGGACCAATATACCTAGGGCTGAGCTTGCCCTTCTTCCCAAACCTCATCACGCCCTTCATAGGCGACACCCGGAGCAATACTCGTTCACCAACCATGAAATCTACATCTCGAACCTTACGATCCGCATAAGTCTTTTGCCTAGACCGAGCTGAACGCAATCTCTCCTGAATAGTCTTGACCTTATCTAAGGCCTCCTGAACTAGATCTGTACCCAACAACCGAGCCTCTCCCGGTTCAAACCATCCAACCGGTGATCGACATCGCCTACCATATAACGCCTCATACGGAGCCATCCGGATGCTAGATTGGTAACTGTTATTGTAGGCACTCTGCTAATGGCAGAAACCGGTCCCACGAGCCTCCGAAATCAATAACACGGAGCTCGAAGCATGTCCTCGAGAATTTGAATAGTCCTCTCGGACCGGCCATCCGTCCGAGGATGAAATGTCGTACTCAACTGAACCTGGGGCTGCCTAACCCTCGCTGGACCGCTCTCCAGAACTGCGAGGTAAAGCTGCGTGCCCCGATCGGAGATAATAGATATCGGCACTCCACGGAGACGAACAATCTCCCTAATGTAAACCTCCGCTAACCTCTCCAATGAGTAGGAGACAGATACTGGAATAAAGTGTGTCGACTTGGTCAGCCTATCAACAATGACCCAAATAGCATCAAATTTCCTTCTAGTCAAAGGAAGTCCAATAACGAAATCCATAGTGATCCGCTCCCATTTCCACTCGGGAATTTCAATCCTCTGGAATACACCACCAGGTCTCTGGTGCTCATATTTCACCTGCCGACAATTTAGACACCGAGCAACATACGCAACGATATCTTTCTTCATTCCGCGCCACCAATAGTGCTGACGTAAGTCCTGGTACATCTTCGCGGCGCCTGGGTGAATAGAATACCGCGAACTGTGGGCCTCTGCTAAGATTAACTCTCGAATCCCTTCGACATTGGGCACACACACTCGACCCTGCAATTTCAATATCCCATCATCATCTAGATTTACCTGTGTGGCACCTCCCCGCTGTACCTGTATCTCTCAACTCACGCAAATGAGGATCATCAAATTGCCTCTCACGGATACGCTCTAATAAAGAAGAATGAGCGACCGTGCGGGCTAACACCCTGCTAGGCTCAGAAATGTTTAATCTCACGAACCGATTGGCTAAGGCCTGGACATCTAGAGCTAATGGTCTCTGACTGACCGGAATGTATGCGAGACTACCCATGCTGGCAGACTTTCTACTCAATGCATCGGCCACCACATTGGCCTTACCTGGGTGATATAAAATAGTAACATCATAGTCTTTTAGCAATTCTAGCCATCTTCTCTGCCTCATATTCAACTCTTTCTGCTTAAACAAATACTGAAGACTCTTATGATCGGTGTACACTTCACATGCTACACCATACAAATAATGCCTCCGGATCTTCAATGCGTGAATAATCGCCGCCAATTCTAGATCATGCACTGGATAGTTCTTCTCATGAATCTTCAACTGCCTCGAAGCATAGGCAATAACCTTGCCATCCTGCATTAACACCGCACCAAGCCCAATACGGGAAGCATCACAATAAACAGTATAAGGTCCCGTACCTGTGGGTAAAACCAATACCGGTGTCGTGGTCAAGGTTGTCTTGAGCTTTTGAAAGCTCGCCTCACATTCATCGGACCATTCAAATTGAACACCCTTCTGGGTCAATCTGGTCAGTGGGGTTGCAATAGAAGAAAATCCTTCTACGAATCGGCGGTAATAACCCGCTAACCCCAAGAAACTCCGAATATCCGTGGCTGATGTCGGTCTAGGCCAGCTCTTGACTGCCTCAATTTTCTTTGGATCAACCTGAATACCTGCTGCCGTCACAATATGACCCAGGAATGCAACTGAACTTAGCCAAAATTCACACTTCGAAAATTTTGCATATAGCTGGCTATCTCTCAGAGTCTGTAAGGCCACTCTGAGATGTTGCGCATGCTCCTCCTGACCGCGGGAATATATTAATATGTCATCAATGAAGACTATTACAAACAAGTCTAAATAAGGCCGGAACACCCGATTCATTAATTCCATAAAAGCTGCTGGAGCATTTGTCAACCCAAACGACATGACCAGGAATTCATAATGTCCATACCGAGTGCGGAACGCGGTCTTAGGGACATCAGATGCCCTAATCTTCAGCTGATGATAGCCAGATCTCAAATCTATCTTTGAAAATACCTTGGCACCCCGAAGCTGGTCAAATAAATCATCAATTCGCGGAAGTGGATATTTATTTTTGATAGTCACCTTGTTTAACTGTCGATAGTCAATGCACATTCTCATCGAACCATCTTTCTTCTTTACAAATAATACAGATGCACCCCACGGCGAAACACTGGGCCTAATGAAACCCTTTTCAAGTAAATCCTGCAACTGTTCCTTCAATTCTTTTAACTCCGGCGGAGCCATACGGTATGGGGGAATGGAAATGGGCTGAGTGCCTGGAGCCAAATCAATGCAAAAATCAATGTCCCTATCGGGCGGCATACCTGGCAAGTCCGAAGGAAATACTTCAGGAAATTTGCGAACCACAGGCACAGAGTCAATAGAAGGAACCTCAGCACTAGAATCACGGACATAGGCCAAATAAGTCAAGCATCCCTTTCCAACCATACGATGAGCCTTAACATAAGAAATAACATTGCGGCTAGTATGACCTGAAATTCCTTTCCACTCTATACGAGGCGAATTCGGTAGAGCTAAAGTCACAGTCTTAGCATGGCAATCTAAAATAGCATGATATGGAGATAGCCAGTCCATGCCTAGTATAATATTAAAGTCCACCATATTTAGGAGTAATAAATCAGCAAGGGTCTCGAGACCCTCAATTACTATAATACATGACCGATGAACTCGATCAACCACAATAGAATCGCCTACTGGTGTAAACACATGAACAGGAACACTCAGTGGATCACTGGGCTGAACCAAGTATGGTGCAAAATAGGAAGACACATACGAATATGTAGACCCAGGGTCAAATAATGCTGATGCCTTTCTATCACAAACCAAAATAATACCTGTAATGACGGCATCAGAAGACTCAGCCTCTGGTCTGGCGGGAAGTGCATAACATCGGGGCTGTGCCCCACCACCCTGAGCAGTATCTCTAGGACGATCAGCTGCTGGCTGGTCTCTACCTCTATCGGTCCGAGCTCCACCTCTATGACCTCTACCTCCACCTCTATGTCCTCTACCTCCGCCTCTAGCCGGCTGGGCAGGCTGTGAGGGAACTGGGGCCTGAATCATGGCACGAGAACCCTGCTGGTGAGATCTGTCAGAAGCTCGAGGGCAATACCTTGCAATGTGCCTAAAATCACCGCACGTAAAACAAGCCCTCGGCTGCTGAAAATGGCGAAGTGGTGGTGCACTGATAGGCTGCTGATCAGAGTAGCGTGGCTGAGAATTACGATCACCTGAAGCATCATGAGAAACCTGAAGAGCTGACTGATAAGGCCTAGGAGGATGGCCTCTATCATAAAAATCTCTATCTCCGGACGAGGTACCACTGAATCTACCCGAATTACGAGATCTCTTATCTGATCCATGTCTCGCTCCCTGTGACAGAGCCATCTCTATCCGGCGGGCTGCATTAGCCGCCTCCTGAAAAGTGATTTCAGTTCCTGCACCCATAGCCATCTGTAACCGAATTGGCTGATTCAAGCCATCAATAAACCTCCTCACTCTCTCCCGCTCTGTGGGAAGTATGATAACAGCATGACGAGCCAGGTCCACGAACCTAGTCTCGTACTGTGTGACAGACATAGAACCCTGATGAAGACGCTCAAATTGTCTGCGCATAACCTCCCGCTGAGTTGCTGGAAGGAACTTCTCCAAGAATAATTCTGCAAGCTGCTCCCAAGTCAAAGATGACGATCCCGCTGGCCTGGTTAGACAATAATCTCTCCACCAAGTCTTGGCGGAACCAGATAACCGAAAAGTAGCAAAGTCCACACCATTAGTCTCCACAATACCCATAGTACGGAGAACTTCGTGGCAGTTGTATAGGAAATCCTGTGGATCCTCCGAAGGAGTGCCACTGAATGTGGTAGTGAACAGCTTGGTAAACCTGTCCAATGTCTACAACGCGTCAGCAGACATGGCTGCACCATCATTAGACGGAGTCGCAATAATAGGCCGAGCTGCCTCAACTGGCTGAATCACAGGAACCTGAGCCTGGGGAATTACTAGGCTCTGGAGTGCGCGTAGCAGGAGTCTGATTACCTCCTCCAGCCTGAGAAGTGGCTGGTGCTACCGGTAATAAACCTGCTCTGGTGACATGATCCATAAAACCTGCTATCCGGACCAAAGCATCCTGAAGGTCCGGTGAAAATAAAGCTCCTCCTGGGACCTGAGCTGGGCCTACTGGAGCTGCTGAGGCTGGAATTTCCTCCTCTATATGAACCTGAGGTTCTGCCACTCGTGCTGCTGCTCGGGGCTGAGCTCTGCCCCTACCTTGTCCTCTAGGACGACCTCGACCTCGGCCTCTACCCCTAGCAGGAGCTGTCGCTGCTGGGATCTCGGGCTGCTGGTCGGTAGATGAGGATGCACGTGTCCTTACCATCTGCGGAAGAACAGAGTAGAAGTTCAATTAACATTCAAAAGATCAAGTCGCACGACCGGAAAGAATAAAGAGAATATTTTCCTAACTCTGTAGCCTCTGGAGGATAAATACAGACGTCTCCGTACCGATCCTTCAGACTCTACTAAGGTTGTTCGTGAGTTGACAGGGCACGAAGTTTAAGAAAATAGAGAAGATTTTTGTCACGACCCGGATTTTCCACCATCGGGGTCATGATGGCGCCTACTAAATAGAAGCTAGGCAAGCCAAATATTAATAACAATTCCATTAATAACCAATTTATTATTAACAACATAAAAATTACAGCGGAATAATCAAAATTAGCGGAAGACTTAGCCAGATATGATAAAGAAAAATCCAAATCTGATACACTACCCAAGACCGGTGTCACAATACTCACGAACTTCTAAGAATAATACACATAATTGTTTGAAAGAAAATACAAGTTGTTTATCTCGATTACATGAGATAACAGAATGAAAAGCATAGATAGGAGAGACAACGGGTCCTGCGGACGCTTGCAAGGCTACCTCGTAGTCTCAGTAGTCGGAAAATCCACAAGTCGCTACTGCCGCTGCTGCTGTCCGTAACCTGTATCTGCGCAAAAAGAGCGCAGAGTGTAGTATCAGCACAACCGACCCCATGTGTTGGTAAGTGCCTGGCCTATCCCAGCGAACTAGTGACAAGGCTAAGGCCAGTCACCCACCTAAACCTGTACAGTTGCAATATAGATATATATATATATATATATATATATATAATACATTTATGAAGAAATACTCTGCTCTGAAATAATATAATAATATTCAATAACTCAAGATGTCCAAAATAATCTTACTTTCATGTCTCAATTTCCTCTTTCATTTCATGTCTCGTGGTAGGCGTACCACCCGCTCCCAACTATCACAGTAATTATCTCTTGTGGTAGGCGTACCACCCGCTCCCAATATATCAGTAATTATATCTTGTGGTAGGCGTACCACCCGCTCCCAAATATATCAATAGTTATATCTTGTGGTAGGCGTACCACCCGCTCCCAAATATATCAACAATCATATCTTGTGGTAGGCGTACCACCCGCTCCCAATATAACAATAGGCTACCGGCAACTATGGCCAATGCCAAGATTTAAATCACTTCGTGGTCGGCGTACCACACGATCCCATTTCATAAATATATAAGTGGTCGGCGTACCACATGATCCCATTTCATAAATATATATATATATTACCGGCATTTAGCCAATAATCTCTGTATTAACAATATTTATAATTACCGGTTTTTAAACCAATAATTTATAATAATTTCAACAATTTACCTTCATTACCGGTATAACACCAATAATTCTTATTCAACATTTTATTCATAACTAAATTCATATTCCTACAAACTAGGATAGAACAAACACTTACCTCGAAAGTTCACGAACGATTCAATCCGTAGCAATGCCTTTTCCTTTCGAATTTGACTTCAATCCAACCGTATCTATACACAATTGATTTCATATCATCAATTCTACTTAACAAACTAGTTCATATTGCTAAATATGATTTTTACAACATTCTGCCCGGAATAGTAAAAATCGACCCCGGGCCCACATAATCGAAACTCAAGTTTCGGACCAAAATAAGTTCACCCAATCCTCCATGAGTTCAAATATACAATTTGTTCTTAAATTCGACTCCAAAACGAAGTCTAGATCGTAAATTCATTGAAAACCCTTACTATACTAAATTCTCAATTTTTCTACCCATTTACACCTATTTAGGCTTAGGAATTCAAATAATATTGATGGAAAATGAAGAAAACGAGTTAAGAATCACTTACCCAAGAAGTTTGGTGAAGAATAGCTCAAAAATCGTCCAAGGGGCTGTGAAGAAGGGGTTGAACAGAAATGGGATTTGTTATCCCGTTTCTGTTCTGTTTTGGGATTAAAATGTCTGGGCAAAAGTTTGCCCAACGCGTTCGCGACACCCTGGTCGCGTTCGCGATGAAGGAAAATATCAGGCCATCGCGTTCGCGTAGGGTGAGTCGCGAAGGCGAAGAAGAAAATACTGGGCTTCAAATTTGGCCTACGCGAACGCGGGCTAAGACACGCGAACGCGTAAAGGAAAATATGACTGGTTCAATTTACTTTGCGCGAACGCGAGAAGGAGTCCGCGATCGCGATGAAGGAAAATGCTGGGCATCGCGAACGCGATCAACATGACGCGAACGCGAAGAAGGAATGAAATGTTCTTCGCGAACGCGACCAAAGCATCGCGAACGCGATGAGGAAATGCCTGCTGCAGATTTCTGCAGTTTTTCTTAAGTTCAAAAACACCCCGAACCACCTCCGAAACACTCCCGAGCCCTCGGGGCTCCAAACCAAATATGCACACTAACTTAAAAACATCATACGAACTTGCTCGCGCGATCAAATCGCTAAAATAACATCAAAATCCATGAATTGAGCCTTAAAACTCAAGAATCCCTTCAAATTTTCATAATTTCCAAACTTTCCAATTTAAGGCCGAAACACGTCAAACGACGTCCGTTTTCAACCAAACTTTACAGGAAGCGCTTAACCAATATATATGACCTGTACCGGGCGTCGAAACCAAAATACGAGCCCGATACCAGTACTTTTTAATAAAAATTCAGTTTCATTTTCCTTAAACATTTTCGGAAAACAATTTAACAGAAAAATTCTTTTACTGGGGTTCTAGACCTCGGATTTCAATTCCGGACATATGCCCAAGTTCCATATTTTTCTACGGATTTTCCTGAAATAGTCAAATCACGGATCCGGGTCCGTTTACCAAAAATGTTGACCAAAGTCAACCATATCAATATTAATATCAAAATTCTTCTACTTTTTCACATATTTCACATATTTCAACATAAATCTTTTCCAACTTTGTGCCCGGACTGTGCACGCAAATCGAGGCAACTATAAATGAGGTTTTCAAGACCTCATAAGCTCGGAATGATTAATAACACAAGTGATGACCCTTTGGGTCGTCACAATCACCCTCCTCACGGAAGGGTGTCTCATCACCAGACTCATCCGCATTGTTATCGTAATCACTATCATCCTCCTGACTCTGCGCATCTGCTAAGTCACGAGTAAAAACATCGTGTACGGGCAACTTTGTTAGTCCAGGAGCTTCTAGAAGCTCGTTTTCACTGCATATAACCAACAAAAATTTAAGTATCCTAATCGTATTTTCTTGAAATTTAAATGTACATATCACTACATCACTATACTTACAACTCGTATTGTCTTGAAGTCTCATGTTGGCTTTCTTGAGGTTGCTGATAACTACCAGAGGGACCACCGTGCTCCAATACTGCAGATTTTTGCAAATTCCAACTAGGGACGTGGTCATAATTTGTCAAATTCAATTCCGGACGATACACCCTATGAAAATTAGAACTATAAATAAAAATCCAAATAAAACATAAAGAAAAAGATTTCACTAAATTTAAGTTTACCGGTCGTCTTCTTCATTATACGAAGTAGTAACATTATTTTATGGCTCCTCATTCGCCTGTGGTGACAAATTCAAATCAAGAGAACCTCTTCCATCTCCAACCTGTCCGCCTAATGCTCCTCCAAAATAACCATCCGATGAATGTGGGTTATCAATTATACGCACTCCCTCATTACTACTAAGGTCTTCAACCTTGACATACATTTCTAATAATTTTATTACAATGTATTCTCTATATTCGTCCGGAACCCGCAAAAAATCTCTAAGACTTTCATCATCGTCAATGTTAAACTCCAAATAATAAGCAAACCCATGCGGAGTCAACTGAATAAGGAAATCTTCCGGTTACTTTAATGCTAACCGAACGCCTCCGCTCACTCATTTTTTTACGTAACAACGATACCAAAGTATTGTATTGCATATTAAGCGGCAATTTAACATGACACTGTGGAGGAGAGCTATACCTCACCGAGTTATTATCCACAATAACCTCACCCCCCCAATACAATGAAACCCTCATTTTGGCAACTTGAGACATTATAAAAAATGGATTGATAAGGAGAAGAGAGAAAAACCGAAATAATTTGCGTTGATAGAGTTTTGATGAAGTTCAGTCGTCTATAAATAAGAAAATTTTGAGAATCAAATTCGCACTACAAAACTACGAATTATGATTTTTAATTAAAAAGGGGGCCCATTTGCAGCCTATTTCGCAGTATTGTACTGCGAAATAGCCTATTTCGCAGTACAATACTGCGAAATAGGCCACTTTTGAAAACACGACCATTTTTAAAAAAAAAAATAAAAAATGACATTTCGCAGTATAAAACTGCGAATTGCACTAACGGCCGTTAGTGCAATTCGCAGTTTTATACTGCGAAATGTGTAATTGTGTATTTTTTTTTTGGTTTATTTTGGTATTTTTTGTTTTTTTTAACATTATTTCGGTTCCGGTCGGCAAGTTGAAGTTGTGCGTGTGAGGTGGCGGCTGCTGATCTCTGAGCCCGGAACCGAAATAATGTTAAAAAAAACAAAAAATACCAAAATAAACCAAAAAAAAAATACACAATTACACATTTCGCAGTATAAAACTGCGAATTGCACTAACGGCCGTTAGTGCAACTCGCAGTTTTATACTACGAAATGTCATTTTTTATTTTTTATTTTTAAAAAATGGCCGTGTTTTCAAAAGTGGCCTATTTTGCAGTATTGTACAGCGAAATAGGCTATTTCGTAGTACAATACTGCGAAATAGGCTGCAAATGGGCCCACTTTTTAATTAAAAATCATAATTCGTAGTTTTGTAGTGCGAATTTGATTCTCAAAATTTTCTTATTTATAGACGACTGAACTTCATCAAAACTCTATCAACGCAAATTATTTCGGTTTTTCTCTCTTCTCCTTATCAATCCATTTTTTATAATGTCTCAAGTTGCCAAAATGAGGGTTTCATTGTATTGGGGGTGAGGTTATTGTGGATAATAACTCAGTGAGGTATAGCTCTCCTCCACAGTGTCATGTTAAATTGCCGCTTAATATGCAATACAATACTTTGGTATCGTTGTTACGTAAAAAAATGAGTGAGCGGAGGCGTTCGGTTAGCATTAAAGTAACCGGAAGATTTCCTTATTCAATGACTCCGCATGGGTTTGCTTATTATTCGGAGTTTAACATTGACGATGATGAAAGTCTTAGAGATTTTTTGCGGGTTCCGGACGAATATAGAGAATACATTGTAATAAAATTATTAGAAATGTATGTCAAGGTTGAAGACCTTAGTAGTAATGAGGGAGTGCGTATAAGTGATAACCCACATTCATCGGATGGTTATTTTGGAGGAGCATTAGGCGGACAGGTTGGAGATGGAAGAGGTTCTCTTGATTTGAATTTGTCACCACAGGCGAATGAGGAGCCAGAAAATAATGTTACTACTTCGTATAATGAAGAAGACGACCGGTAAACTTAAATTTAGTGAAATCTTTTTCTTTATGTTTTATTTGGATTTTTATTTATAGTTCTAATTTTCATAGGGTGTATCGTCCGGAATTGAATTTGACAAATTATGACCACGTCCCTAGTTGGAATTTGCAAAAATCTGCAGTATTGGAGCACGGTGGTCCCTCTGGTAGTTATCAGCAACCTCAAGAAAGCCAGCATGAGACTTCAAGACAATACGAGTTGTAAGTATAGTGATGTAGTGATATGTACATTTAAATTTCAAGAAAATACGATTAGGATACTTAAATTTTTGTTGGTTATATGCAGTGAAAACGAGCTTCTAGAAGCTCCTGGACTAACAAAGTTGCCCGTACACGATGTTTTTACTTGTGACTTAGCAGATGCGCAGAGTCAGGAGGATGATAGTGATTACGATAACAATGCGGATGAGTCTAGTGATGAGACACCCTTCCGTGAGGAGGGTGATGATGTGGAGGATGACGATGAGGAGGAGGAAGTGAATGTGGAGCCTGATTTGACTAGGGAGCATGTTCCTCCTCCTCCCCCCCCGGTCTGTCGAAGAGTGTATGAATCCCACGTGCCTTTTCATGAGAGAAATATTCCATACCTGGATAATTTGCCTGCCATGCCTAATGTTGATGCATTGACAAGGGGTTATGATGAATTACGATCGAAGATGTGAGATGAATGTAGACCAGGTGTTGTTACAAAAGGCATGTATTTCCCTGACAAAGCGCGCCTAGTTAGGGCTGTAAAAATCTATACCATAAGGGAGTCTCGTGAGATGACGATAACTGAGTCAACTAGGGATAAATACAAGGTTGTATGTCGCAGGTGGTTCTTGGGCTGTCATTGGATGCTTCGTGCTACAAAGAAAAAATCTGGTTTGTGGAAAATTGGTAAATTTATTAGCGATCATAGATGTGAAATGGACACATTCAATGAGAACCACTTCAACCTGGATGTTGACTTGATTTCTCTTGTCTTGGTTCCATTTTTGGAAGTGTCTATTAGATTTAAGATTAAAGAGTGTATTACAGCTGTCCACAAGGAGTATGGTTGTACTATAAGTAAAAGAAAGGCATATCTCGGTCGCAAACGTGCCTTTGAACTAATTTATGGCGACTGGGATAAGTCCTTTTCAAATCTTCCCAGTTACATGGCTGCACTACAACAATTTAACCCCGGTACTATTGTTGAATGGAGGCGCGAGCGAAGTCCTGGCAGTCCGGAATTTATATTCAACTATCTATTTTGGTCATTTAAACCAACAATAGATGGTTTTGTGCATTGTCGTCCTGTAATTTCCATAGACGGTACTCATGTCTATGGAAAGTATGATATTAAGCTTTTGATTGCAGTTGCTATAGATGCCAATGGCCAAATATTTCCACTTGCTTTTGCCATTTGTGCGAACGAAAGTGAAGAGACGTGGACGCAATTCTTGAACCACTTGAAGCAACACGTTGTGAAACAGCGTTCAGGTATTTGTCTAATTTCTGATCGGCATGGTGGTATTTTAAGTTCTGTACGTCACTTGCCTGAATGGCAGGCACCGCATGCATACCACCGTTATTGTGTGAGGCACCTAAAGGCCAATTTTCAAAAGAGATTTCCTGACAAGGCGTTGCATGACTTAATGTGGATGGCTGCAACTGAGCACCAGCTATGTAAATTCAATAGGTGCATGGAAGCAATCCGGCAGTTGGAACCACGAGCCTATAGTTGGTTGATGCAACATGACACTCAAATGTGGACATTGCATGCTGATGGTGGCATACGATGGGGAGCCCTCACCACGAATGTGTCGGAGTCATTTAATGGCTTGTTGAAATCTGCCCGTGGACTGCCTGTCACTGCCATGGTCCGCATGACTTTCAAACAGAGTGCAGACAGATTTGTTGAAAGGCATGCAGCTGCATCGTCATTGTTGGATAGAGGTGTTGAATTTATGCCAAAACCCATGGAAAGATTCGAAAAGTACAGGAAGCGAGCACAGTGGCATTCTTATCTTCAATACGACAATGAACAAGGTGTTTTCGAAGTTAAGACAGGTAATCGTGCACACCGTGGGAATAATGTACACACGGTGAATGAAAGTAGAAGGTTATGTTCGTGTGGGAAATGGACCATCTACCACATGCCGTGCCCACATGCATTGAAGTGCTTTCAACAAGTTGGCTATGGGGCAACAAACTACATTGATAGGCACTACGGTGTTGCAGCATACGTAGACACGTATAGTGGGAAGTTGCATCCTTTAGGTGCTGAGCATTGTTGGCCGACGGAACCTTTTAAGTTGGTATGTAACAAGGAGTACTTGCGCAAGTTGAGAGTACAAAAGAGAACACGTATACCAAACCAAATGGATGTTGGTGAGTCTGTTTATGCACGTAAATGTAGCATATGCTCCCAAACCGGACATGACCGCCGTAAATGTCCTTCAGGTGCAAGTTCGTCCAATGTACCCAACTATCAACCATAACATTAGTTCCTTATTTTTGTATTATTAGTTGTAATATATGTATGTAGTACCTTTTGTGCATTTGAAATAAAATTATTCTTCAAATTACGTATGTTGTTGTAATTTTCTTAATGTGATGTTGTGCACTTTTAAATAGTGTATAATAATACGAAAAGTGAAGTTATGAAAAGCATGTGAATTGTCATATCTATGTCATTTCGTCCATGTAATTCGTAGATCAATACTACAAATATAAATTTGTCCTTTTATTTGAAAAAACCTTAAAATTATGTGATTTTTAGTGTCCTAGTAATTCGTAGTTCAATACTACGAAATGTAATTCGTAGTTCAATACTACGAAATGTAATTCGTAGTTCAATACTACGAAATGTAATTCGTAGTTCAATACTACGAAATGTAATTCATAGTTCAATACTACGAAATGTAATTCGTAGTTCAATACTACGAAATGTAAAGTTGTCACTTCTTACGAAAAAGCTGCATTTTTTTGTAATTCGTAGTTTACAAAAAGTTGTCACTTCTTACGAAAAAGCTGCATTTTTTTGTAATTCGTAGTTTAATACTACGAAATGCAAATCGTAGTATTATATAACGATTTATGTTTATGTTGCCTATAAATACGGGGCTCATTACCGTCATTACATGTGCTTAAAATCTTACAAAGCGCAAATATTTCTTGCGAACGTTTCATATTTTCAAAGTGTGTTACTGTGCAATATTTTAAATGGCTCAATATGGAACACCAGTGTGTTACTGTGGAAAAAAATGTGTGCAACAAACATGTTGGGAAGGTGATGATGTTGGACGCCACTACTGGATGTGCATGAACCGGATGGATTGCTACAAAAATCCGAATGAGCCAATGTGTGAGTTCAATGAATGGGCTGAGGAACAGTGTCTCCAAGCAAACTACAGAGAACGAATGCTTAATCTGCATAATATGTGGTTAGCGCAAGCAGAAAGCAACTACAATAGCAATATAAGAAGGATACAACTCAGGGACGAGGTGAGGGAAGAAAAAAATAAAAAACTAAGAGCAGAATGGAAATTGGCATCAGCTATGGGAGAAAACCAAAAAAATAAACAGGAAATTGCGGAGCTTAAGGCGAGAGTAAAAGAGTTAGAAGACGAACAAGAACGACTGCTAGAACAATTTAAGTGGCTAGAACGCAGAATAAATGGAAGCTCATAGAACGTCTACTTGATTTTACTCTCGTTTAAGTGTCATTTCATTTTAACTGTAATAGTATGTTTGTGTTTGTATTGAACAATTTTAAGTTTTATGGGAATATTATGTTGTAAGTTTTATTGGAATGTTATGTTTGTGTTCTATTTTATATATAGATATTTGGCTCATTGTTCTATTTATTGCTTTAGTTATATTTGAATTGGAAGTGTTGTTTATAGATATTTGGCTCATTGTTCTATTTATTGCTTTAGTTATATTTGAATTGGAAGTGTTGTTTCTACTATTAATGCTATGTTTGTATTTATACATTAATGAAATCAAAAAATATTTATTTATTCAGAATAAATATTATTTACACAAGTGTATATACATAATGAAATCAATGAGTGCCGCATGCTTTGTGCCTCAAATTTGCTGCGAGCCTAAGCCGCATCCCCTGTCGGTCTGGCACACTATCTGGATCATCATCGTCAAGCCGCCTCTTTATGGGAGGATGTGTAGTGGCATCTACAGCACAACTTGCAGGGTCGGAGGAATAGGCCGTTGGGCCGGCACCAACCTATAAAAAATAAGTAATGTTAGATAAAGTAAGAGAGGTATTTAAATTATTATGGTTAACAAATTATTTCTCTCACAATGGTCTCGTCGAGGTCCTGCGTATATTCATCGATGGTCAGCTCATCATCGCATGTAGTATGGTCAAACATGGTCTGAGATGAAGACTGCATAAAAATAGATGTAATGAATTTATTGCATCGAAAGTAAAATAATGTAGAATTGAAAAACAAAAGTAATACAAACATACCGCATCAAATGCAGGGGACGATGTATAACTCAACCTACGACCGCCATCCACGTCACGGGTCGGCCGATGCTCACCTGCAGTAGATGTGCCAGCGAAGTACTCATGTACATCCCCGTCAAAGGTACCCATAATCTACAATGGTCCGGATGGGGTCATCTGTGTCGCTGGCAATGACAACCGAAGGTCGTATGAGGGCATACTGCTGCCAGGGTCGTATGAGGGCATGCTGCTGGAAGGGTCACCTGGATGCGTCATAAAACCTCGCTGCATGCTGCTGGAAGGGTCAGCTGGATAGGTCATAAAATCCCGCTGCATGCTGCTCGAAGGGTCAGCTGGATGAGGCACATAACCCTCCTGCTCATCTCCAAACCCCCCAGCTCCAAACCCTGCAGGTGGGTCGACCGGCTCCTCAACACCCCCTCGCCGTGCACGTCGTCGTCGTCCCCTGCGAGCCCCAGCCCCTGCACGGGGGACTGGCCTACCCCTCCGGTACGCGTTTGCATCCATATAATCGGGCTCATCATCTAACCTATTGCCCTCCCTCGCCTCTTCCAGTCCCATACGACACATCTGGGCAACCATCTGTGCAAAGTCAACCAGTCCAGGGTTGTCTTCAGACTGCTGGGTATCTACACTAGCCTGGTAGACCCGGTGAAACCAACTAACCTGTGAAATAAGTCAATTAGTAAGTAAATTACTCTATGCCATAATTATATGATATTAATAAGTCAAAATAACATACCAGTGACTCGTGTCGTCCGGCATACGGTCTGTACCGGCCGTCAAGCATGTGGATGGGGTTCCCGACATACTTCCGGTGTTACGTCTGTACCAGGCCTCATAAATCGCAATACTAGCCTCCTGGTACGGTGTCGGCGGTGGCGGGATGCGCTGAGCTCGCTCCTCCCAATGGACTACCTGGTCACGCAGCCACGCTACATAATCCCGGCTCATGTTGTGACGGTCGTCACGCTGATAATGAGTAGGGTCCCAGGAGGGATCACTCGGTACCGGCTGATGACGACCAAACTGACGAAGCACACGCTCCGTCGCATGATACTCAACAAATTCCCAGAATATCAATGGGACGGAGCTTCTCCATATGAGCCGGTCTGCCGAGCAAATAGCAGGTAGGTGCGCAAGTAGCTCATCAGTGTACGGCATCCAGATGAACTACAACGAATAACAATAAATTAGTATGCAAGGTACAACAACATTTAAAACAACCAACTTTATGTAGATGTTTACCTGTCCAGTATGCAACATATCCAACTGATCCCTAATAAGGGGGAGATTGTGGTGCACATCCACTCCTCGGTAATTCTCCCGCCGGAGAATCCATCTCACAGCTAGCGGGAGGGGCGGATAGTCCTGTGCCGGCAGAGGTGGCTGTAGTGGCATGATACGCTGCCACGCCCAAACCTAACAAAAAATATTGATGTAAATTATGAGTCATTTTAAAATATATAATTTGTGCTTAATTAATTTTGAAAGTATTTTTCACCTGCAGGAGTGGCAAAAAACCACCAATATCAATAGCTGCACCGATGCTAGCCCGGCACATGCTCCTGTAGAGATACGCCAGAACAGCAGCTGCCCAACTGTACTGATGCACCTGCTCCATATCCTCCGGAGGCTGGAGAAACCGCATCGATATCTTGTTCCCCGACGTGTTGGGAAACAAGACACACCCAAATAGCATGAGTAATGCCATCCGAGTGAAACGGATAATCCACAGCTCCTCTGTCTCCTCCGTGAACCGTGGATGCAACTCCGCCATGAACGCTCTAATGACGGATAGCTGGAGACCACAACCACCAACGTTGCCCTCCGGGTGCAAACCTGTCATCCGTCCCATCGCATCCGCCAGCTGTGCGCGGGTCATCCGTCTCCACTCCTGAGGCAGTGTCAATGCGCGGCCCTCAATGCGCAATCCATACAACACTTGCACATCCTGGAGAGTGATCGTAGCCTCTCCAGTAGGCAGGTGAAATGTATGCGTCTCTGGTCGCCACCGCTCTATCAACGCTGTGATGAGCGACCAGTCAAGCTGCATCCGTCCCAGCTCAAATATGTTGTATAAGCCGGTCTGCTGTAGAAGGTCTACTACTCGTGGATGAAATGGATGCTCCGCCAAAAACTCCCACAGATCGTCCGGCCTCCTGGGGCGTATAGTCTGAAGAGCTAGATGGCCGTGCCAAATAGACTCAGATCTATGGTCACCCTGCAGTACTAATAATCCTGCTGCCAAAGGTCCAGGGTGTGCAAGTTGACGAGATGCCATGTCGTGTACTATAAATAAGAAAAATTAATTATTACATAGAAAAATTTTATATTTTCATAATTTTGTTAACTTAATTAATTAAATTACATATAATTTAATATAGCGGTTGTTTAAAGGTTCAAGGCTTGATTATTGAGGCCCGGGACCACATAATAATGATTAATTATTCTAAATCTCAATTTTAATATTTTCATAATTTTGTTAACTTAATTAATTAAATTACGTATAATTTAATATAGCGGTTGTTTAAAGGTTCCACGCTTGATTTTTGAGGCCCGGGACCACATAATAATGATTAATTATTCTAAATCTCAATTTTAATATTTTCATAATTTTGCTAACTTAATTAATTAAATTACGTATAATTTAATATAACGGTTGTTTAAAGGTTCCAGGCTTGATTTTTGAGGCCGGGACCACATAATAATGATTAATTATTCTAAATCTCAATTTTAATATTTTCATAATTTTGTTAACTTAATTAATTAAATTACGTTTAATTTAATATAACGGTTGTTTAAAGGTTCCAGGCTTGATTTTTGAGGCCCGGGACCACATATTAATGATTAATTATTCTAAATCTCAATTTTAATATTTTCATAATTTTGTTAACTTAATTAATTAAATTACGTATAATTTAATATAACGGTTGTTTAAAGGTTCCAGGCTTGATTTTTGAGGCCGGGACCACATAATAATGATTAATTATTCTAAATCTCAATTTTAATATTTTCATAATTTTGTTAACTTAATTAATTAAATTACGTATAATTTAATATAACGGTTTTTTAAAGGTTCCAGGCTTGATTTTTGAGGCCCGGGACCACATAATAATGATTAATTATTCTAAATCTCAATTTTAATATTTTCATAATTTTGTTAACTTAATTAATTAAATTACGTATAATTTAATATAACGGTTGTTTAAAGGTTCCAGGCTTGATTTTTGAGGCTCGGGACCACATATTAATGATTAATTATTCTAAATCTCAATTTTAATATTTTCATAATTTTGTTAACTTAATTAATTAAATTACGTATAATTTAATATAACGGTTGTTTAAAGGTTCCAGGCTTGATTTTTGAGGCCCAGGACCACATAATAATGATTAATTATTATAAATCTCAATTTTAATATTTTCATAGTTTTGTTAACTTAATTAATTAAATTACGTATAATTTAATATAACGGTTTTTTAAAGGTTCCAGGCTTGATTTTTTAGGTCCGGGACCACATAATAATGATTAATTATTCTAAATCTCAATTTTAATATTTTCATACTAAAAGACTACGCTAAAATTAAATAAGGCTCTACGCTACAAGGCTCTACGCTAACAGGCTTTACGCTAACAGGCTCTACGCTAACATGATATACAATAACATATTAATGTAATACTAAAACAATAAATATACCAACATTAACATATTTTCTAATAAATTATAAAATAAAATTAATTCAAATACCTCAAATTAAAGTTGTAAAACTGAAATTTTGTTACCGAATTCGTGTCCAACAGTATCTTCGGGTGGGCCCCACTTGTATTGTACTTGAAGGGGACGGGTGGGACTTCGAAATCAAAATTTTGGCAAAAATTTGAAGAGAATTTGAGGGGGGGCCGAGGGAGGATTTGGGAAATTGTTAAGTGTGAGAGTGGAGAGGAAGGAATGGGCGGATATAACAATGGTAGGCATTTCGCAGTATTGTACTGCGAAATGCAATTCGCAGTACAAAACTGCGAATTGCATTTCGCAGTACAATACTGCGAAATGCCTTATTTTTAAAAAAAAAAAAAATTTTATTCATTAACTGTAACGGCCTATTTTTCTAAAAAAAAAAAAAATTTTTAATCCATTTCGCAGTATAAAACTGCGAAATGTACAAACGTCCGTTTGTACATTTCGCAGTTTTATACTGCGAAATGTGTAATTGTGTATTTTTTTTTTTGGTTTATTTTGGTATTTTTTGTTTTTTTTAACATTATTTCGGTTCTGGACTCGCTAATCTCTCTTCACCTAAGACCCTAGGTTTTGAGGGGGACTAGGGATGATATGAAATGAAAAAAAGAAAGGGTCATTTGGTTATGATTAGGAGCGGGTCGGGTTGGCGGGTTTACGGGTATGGGCTGGGTAAGGGGTATTTGGTTTGGGCCTGGGAAATTTAAATTGGATTTGGCCCAATATGATTTCCATCTCTTTTTTTTCTTTCTATTATTTCCTAATTTTAAAATCAAAAATCATTATAAAAGCAAAATTAACTTATAAGAAGTACTAATTAACTTTCAATAATAATTAACACATGCAACAAAAGTAAAAATCATACAATTTGGCAGTTAAACACCAAAAATGTAAAGTACATTATTATTTTTTTGTTCCTTTCTATATTAGTAAAGCAAACTTAATTATTCATAAAATGTAGAATTATATCCTAGATGCTAAATGTGATATATTTTGTAATTTGTATTAATTTAACAAAATAAATACGTACAGACAAATACAAATAATTATCCAAAAATATCATGAAAATCTAAAAATTGCAAACAAAGAAAAATTATTTCATTTTGAATTTTTTGGAGTATTTCTTTTATAGCGCAAAATCACGTGCTCACATCTGCCCATCTTTTGCACGGAGATACGAAGAGGTTTCGTGCAAAGATAAGTGAGCGGATACGAGCAATTTTTGCCCGTTTGAGTACTCCGTGTGAAGCATTTTTTGAAAGATTTGACCGAACCTTTGCTTCAAAAGATCTCCTACATATCCCTTGCTAAAAGGGAATCAGGTCAATGTAGTTCGGGAAGTTTTGGTAGCTGGAACTACCATGATGCTGTGATCTTGTTGTTACTGTTGTTGTTGCTACTACTTATTGACCTCCTTATTACACCGTGTTAAAAGAAAACAAGAAGCTAGACTAAACTAAGAATTACAAAATTTTATCTATCTTCAATTTGTTCTTGACGCCTTGCTTTCTTATCAGCTTGCTTCATATGATGTTTCTTTATTTCTATTTTGCTATTGTCGGTCTTTCTTGTTTGCCGAACTTGTATTTATGTTGTTGATCTTGCTGTAATCCTTCATTTTATTGACTTCAATTTGAAATATATTCATCTGTTATACGGGCGGGCTCCCGAATTCATCAACTGAAAGTAACACCTCCGTTCTACGGGCGGGCTTCCAAATTCTTCAACTGAAAAGTAACACCTCCATACTACGGGCGGGCTCCCGAATTTGTCAACTGAAAGTAACACCTCCGTTCTACGGGCGGGCTCCCGAATTCTTCAACTAAAAAGTAACATCTCCGTTCTACGGGTGGGCTCCCAAATTCTTCAACTGAAAGTAACACCTTCGTTCTACGGGCGGGCTCCTGAATTCTTCAACAACGATTTAAAACTTCAGTTAAAACATAAAGTAAAATGCCATTCCGTTCTTTAGGCGGGCACCCGACTTTAAAACAACTTAAAAGTAAAATGCATTTGGCAATAATTTATGAAATATATTTGGCAATGTTTATACAGGCAGGACCACTCGGGTCGAAATAAATTAATTGTCCTTTTGAAGAATAATTCAAACTTAAAATATCCTAATCAAGGGCGGATAGACCCATCTTCAAAAATTGAAATTTAAAGACTGAAATGATTACCATCTTAGGTGAAAGTTTTAAACAAACTAAGATTTTGACTCTAGGAGATAATTCATCAGACTATGTCCAATTTTTTGTGATCTCAGGAGAAAGATTCATCAGACTGAGATTTTGATATCTTAGGAGAAAAATTCATGAGACTAAGATTTGACTCTAGGAGATAACTCATCAGACTAGGTCTAAATTGTTGTGATCTTAGAGAAAGATTCATCAGACTAAGGTTTTTACCTTTATCTTAGGTGAAACATTTATCATACTAAGATTTTTACCTTTATTTTAGGTAAAACTTTGCACTGCTTTGTTCCTGCTAGGGTTAATACTGTTGGGGATGACACTGGCTTCTTGCCTTTTCGAACACCAGTTTCGTCCCTTTGTTCTGTCTGCTGGGGATACATCTTCCTTCATTAAAATTTGTTTTCTTTCTTTCAACACTGCTGGGGATAACATCAGTTCTAAACTCACTTCCCTCAAGACTGGTGTTATTTTTCTTCCCCAAATCGGTATTTGATTTCAAGAAAATTTTCGCAATGAGAGAAAATTTTCTGCCCCAGTTTGATCATCTTTTTTGTGGCATGTTTTTCTTCCATCAACATCATTTCCTTTTCCTGATTCAAATCAAAGAAAATTTGTTAGTTCAAAACGCGGTGGTTGGTTGTGATGCTACTACTGGGGATGGTTCTCCTCATCTTTCCTTGCTCTGTGTTTCATTGTCAAAACTTGATGGGGATATTATTATTTGTTGGAGATGATATTCCTGCTGGGATAGTTTTTCCCTTTCTTGCTTCCCCACCCTCCTCGGCGAATTTTTGTTCGCAAGCCTTTCACCATTGTTTTTCACTGGTATCTTGACCACACAAATTCCTATGTCAGTGACTCTACTTGAGGATCTTGCATGTTTTACTGATGAACCATTTTTTCGTTCATCCGTGTTACTGAAAATTCTTTTTTGTTAGGAATATCCCTCTTCTTTTTGTGGCATAGCTCGGGAACGAGCATTTACCTGACCTTTGAGTCTCATTGGCCTTGGCCTTGAGGTTATCAACCTTCGTTTTTTGCTGGAGATATCCTCCGTGACACTGATCCATCCCTTTGTCAATTTCCTCTTGATGGGAAATATCCTTTTGGACACCGGCCTTATGCTGGTTCCCTCCTGACTTATACCATTTGGGTGTACCAATCAGATCTCATCTTGCATAATTGGAAAGTTGATGGCAAATTTTGAAGTTATTTCTCACAAACAGACTCCATTGGGGAATTTTTAATGAAAGGAAAAAGATAAAAGGAGCAGAATAAAAACAAAGGAGGAGGATGACTCTCTAAAAAGAATAATTATAGAATAAAAATAAAAACCTATCAAATGCGGATACCAACTATAATGGCCATGACATGCACATATAGCATATCCTCCATCGTTAATTCGCCTTTCATAATCTTCGTCTGGGGCTTTCCCATCTGATTCTTAACCTTTGTTCGACTTGTAGTGCCCGAAGGGTTTTCACTATCAAGCCTCTCACATTTTGGTTTTTTTCTCTCAGCTTTCATCGCGTTATGGTGCATGTGAAGGTTTTTACCTCTAAGACTCTCTCATTTGTATTACTCTTCAGCTGGGGATTGGGGGTGTTACCGCTAAGACTCTCTCATATTTCTTCTACTGGAGATTAAAGTCTTTTCTGTTGGGAATCAGGGTGTTATGTTCTAATAAAACTCTCTTATTTGCCTGACTTGGCTTCTTTTGAAGATTGGTCAAAAAGGTCTTTCTTTGGACCGTAATGTAGGATTTGGATAGGGCTAGAAAGAAAAGTTATTAAAGGCTCAAAACAACTCAACTTTGGTTTCATAATTTACTACCTTAGGACCTAGATTTATTTATAATAAACACAATTATTTTCCCCAGTTTCTTGCTTGGGCATTTTTTATTTTTATTTACACTATGATCGTGCTGTGAAGCGCCTACGTATTCTATTTGAGGAATCAGGCCAAACGTAGTTCCCAATTCCTCTTTGTTCTAATTTACCTTTTCAATTATTATTTTTTTTGTTGTTTTGTTGTTTTTCTTTTTCTTTTCTTTTTCTTCCATGTTTGAGTTTCTACTCGTAGCAACTGATTTCGAATGAGGGATATGAAAGACAACAAATAAGGCTCAAAGGGGTAATAAAGGATAAAGTATTTAGATAGCAGAATGAAATGCCTCTGTCATTCCAATCTTCAACACATACCAAGGGCAAACAGTACGATTAGCATTCACCATATCTTTAAAGCACTGTTGGGCAACACCCTCATTTTATTACCATGAACGACCCTCAATATGGCCAAATTGCCTTTAACGATTTTATTTTTGCTTGCCCAAACCATTTTTATTTCCATTAAATATCCCGATCACCTCCCAATGATTTTGTTATTAACTTTTAAGATTAGGCCCACCTTATGCACGCATGTCATATCACTAGAGTTGACAGAAAAAGGATTATAAAGACTTATATCAAAGACAAATGACTTGAAATAGAGGAAAATAGATGATCGCATTAAACAGATAGGGAAAGAGTTTGTACAACAAAAACAAGCACAATAAAATATGGTATAACCCTTGGAACAAACCTAGACAACACCAAATGAGATACTATGACCAAAGGAAAAATAAAAGGATAAAAAAGGTTTGAGCTACAAGACAATATCTGGATCACAGAAATGACATCAAAATATGCCACCAAGATTCCTTCTTACATGACTCTCCAATTGATAAGCCTAAAATTTAGCCACAAAACCTAATTATTAGAATCATTATAGCCTTCTCCCATTTCAGTCGGCAAATTTCTGAGTGGATTCTCATATTCAGTATCACCGGGCATCCACTCCAGAAAGTATGTATTATCATGTGTAGGTAAAGGATTCAGGGCGATATTTTGGTTGTCACTGTTTTGAATCACAATCAACCTTTCCTGGATCATCCTTTCTATTTCTCTTTTCAGATCCCGGCAACTTTCCACGTTGTGCCCCTAGGCATGGAAATGGTATTCACACCTTTTAGATGGGTCAAAACTTCTTGCACGTGGGTCTACATGATTTGGAGGAATGGGTGAAATCATGTCATATTGTTTTAACTTCTCAAATAAGTTTGCATAGGACCCTCATATTGGTGTAAAATTATCTTTCAGCTTCTGTTCCTTTCTATATCCCTGGCTTGGGTATGGGTTATAAGGCACTTGGAAATTCTATGGAAGCTGGTAGAGATTTTGTGACACCCGTGCCCGTTTTCTTGGAGGATTTGATGGTTGGACATCATACTGAGGTGGTTCAACTGAGTATGGTGGGTTCTGAGGTGGATAGTAAGGCTCAGGGGAGTTATGGAAAACCTGTCGAGGCAACGCATACCGTCGAGGTATTCTTCTGGGACCTCTTCTTGACCCTGACATTATCATGACTTCTTCATCCCCCTCATTCGTGTCACTAGATTCAATTTGGGTAGCCTGAGCTGCGGCCTTGATGGCCGCTTGACTTATAATTCTGCCTGTCTTAAGACCGTTCTCTACCATTTATCCCATTTTGATTACATCCAAGAAAGATTGACCACCTGCAGACGTCATGTTTTGAAAGTAATCCGGCTCTTGGGCCTTAAGGAAGACATTAATTAACTCATGGTCACCCATGGGTGGCTTAGCTCTAGCCGCCTGCTCTCTCCATTTAATGGCATATTCCCTCAAACTTTCAGTTGGTTTCTTTTTCAGGTTTGAAAGGTAAATGCGGTCTAGGGCAATGTCGATTTTGTATTGGAATTGTTTGACAAAGGCTTGTGCCATGTCGTTCCAGACGTACTAGCGAGATGCGTCTTGATCCCAAAACCATTCAGAGGCTACTCCCGTAAAGCTTTCCCCAAAGTAAGCTATTAGCAATTCTTCATTTCTTCCCAGACTCCTTAGTTGATTGCAATACCTTTTCAAATGGGCTATGGGGTGTACATGTCCATCGTACTTTTCAAATTTGGGAATATTGAAACCAGGTGGCAAGTGGACATCGGGAAACAGATATAGATCTTTGAATGCAACACTCTTTTGACCTGCCAACCCTTGCGTGTGTTTCAACCGGTGTTCTAAGCTTTTCAATCTTTGGGTTATTTCCTCATGTACCATCTTTCGGGGATCTTGCGTTGTCTGCTTGCCACAAACCAACCACCTCCTACTTACTTTACAATTCAAGACAAAACATGTTAGAATGGACTCAACAAGTCCTTATTATTATCTATATTTTTTGCTTATTTTTTGCTTTTTTTTTTCTTTCATTTTTTCTTTTATATATATATACATATATAGTTGTGGTCGAATCTTATGGAGATTGCCTACGTATCATGACCCCGCATGAATCAGATCGAGCGTAGTTCGGTGATGAAAGGTCAATAACAATAAAACATTTTTTTATTTTTTATTTTACAAATTTTTCAATTTTCACAATAAAACAAACTTGATTATAAAGTTTTAAAAAATGACTAGACTAACAGACTTTGACGAAAAGAATACTTACAGAGTTGAAAATCAAACACCACATGCTTTAATCAAAAGAAATAAACTGGCAGATTCCTTCCCTGTTTGTCAATTTCAACCAAATGGCTATTTCTGCAAAACGTGGCCTCTTCTCAATTCCACATGAATTTTGAGGCCGGAGAGGACTATTTTATGACACTTCACAACTTATATGTTCTTTTATAAAAATAGCCTTGAAACAATTGAATGATACTCTAAGGCTATCTCGGCAAGAATGATTTACTATACTGCCGAAGCTGACTTGGCTTATTTCGACCAAAAATCCAAACGACATTCGCAAATAAACTGACTTTTTTCTTGTTTTTTTTGTTAATTAAAATGAAAAGACTTGATTTTGCAAACACGGTCTTTCAGCACCTCGGGGATGAAGATTTTAAGGCTGTGTGGGTCAATCGGTCAAAATTGAAAAAAACTCAAAGGTGGCTGTTTATACAAAATCAGCCTTTCAGCGTCCCTCTAGGGAACATTCGGCTATTTTTGACAAAAACAACATCACCCAACTTATTTATGACAAAAATTAAAATTTTGACACATTTTTTTTTTCGAATTAAAACAAAAGACCCAATATTGCAAACACTACCTTTCATCGCCTCGAGGACGAAGATTTTAAGGTTGCGCTAGCTAATCGACCAAAATACTAAAATGACCAAAGGTGTTTATGCAAAGTCAGCCTTCTGGCGTCCCTTTCGGGAACATTCAATTATATTTGACAAAGCGGCATCACCAACTTATTTATGGCTATTTTTCTTATTTTTCAAAAATAGAAAATTCGATATTGCAAACACGGCCTTTCAACGCCTCGACGATGAAGATTTTAAGGCTGTGTGGGTCAATCGCTCAAAAATCTACAAAATGACCCAAGGTGGTCGTTTATGCAAAATCAGCCTTCCGGCGTCCCTTTCGGTAACATTCGACTGTTTTGAAAACGACATTACCTGACTAATTTATGATGAAAATTAAGTTTGGCATTTTTTGGCTATTTTTGTAAAGGGAAGGTTGGACCCAATGAGGTTGCCTACGTATCTCACACCCTGTGAGAATCAAACAGCGTAGTTGGGGCAGATTGAATACGGGCGAGAATAAAAAAAGCTAATTTAGAGAAAACATAGTTTTTGTCTTTTCCTTGAAAATAACAAAACATGCAAAATATTTTTGGATTTTTTTTCCTATTTTTGGTTTTCGAAAAATGATTAAAAAAATACAAAATCTTTTTTAATTTTCATACTTTTCCTTTCATTAACAAAATGTGAAGAAAAACATAAATGGGCCATACTCACTTTATTTACACATCTCACGCTTTTATTTTTCTCTTTATCTTTTTCTCTTTTTTTTTCATGTTTTTCTTTTTATTATTTTTTTTTTCATTTGCCCTTAGCTATCATTGGTCTGCCAAATGACCCTTTTTCCATTGAATAAATGCAACATGTAGCACGTAGGATGCATCAAGATGGTCTATTATTTTGGGTACACATGTCCTAGACGGACCCAACCCCTGTGTTGAGTCCCATAAGTCAAAATGCGCGTGATACAAACAAGCGTTGTACTAGGGGTCCAGCATGAGTTTATTGTTCTTCTAGGTTTAAACCCTAGGTTTATTGATCTAGACATGGCTTACCCGAGCGGACAACTCGGGCGGAGGGGAAGGCAGCGTACCGGGGATACAGAAGCTCGTCCAGCTTTGCAACTTATCTAAACCTCATTCTAATTTGGTAAAAATACTCTAACCGAAGAGAAGCTACACGAAGTGCACCCTTCTCCATGATTTAGAAGACTCGGAAAGAGGGAGGGATTCGCGACAGTTTATATACAATTCAACAAATATTAAAGCGATAAAACATTTAGCACGTAAGGCATGGAACATGTATCAAAATCAAATAAAAACAAATACAACAATTTAACTGAGCTCAAATTCTTGAACTCTGAACCGAAATTCTAGGTTCTTGTCCCCAGCAGAGCCACCAGAGATGTTACACCTCCTTTTTTCGAAGGTTTATTCGGCTCTTTACTACACCCCAGGAAAGGATATAGTAATAAATGAGTTTTTCCAATTTAAGGACAATCGAAATGGGATTTTTTTTATTTAAGATTCAGAATCGCAACATGGGAGATTTATGGTGTCCCAAGTTACCGGTTTGAATGCCGAATCGAGAAAAGGGTTTGACTCTGTTTAATAGTCGCAACCTAGAAATTCAGGTAAGGAATACTGTTAACCCGGGAGAAGGTATTAGACACTCTCGAATTCCGTGGTTCTAGCACGGTCGCTGGACTGCTATATTTGGCTAAAATTTGAATTTAATACATGTAAAACTTACATTGCAACTTTTAAAGTTATTCACCGCTTTTTGTCAATTTTTATTTTATTTAAGAAAGTGAACGTCGTGTAGGAACGTGTTTTCGGATCACGTCACATGAAATACACCTGGATCCTCGACACATTCCTATTTGACGTTTTTGGATTTGGACTTGGGTCGCATGAAATGCACACCTGTATTTAGGAAGCGCGTTGTTATCTTTTGGTAAGGCCGTGAAATTTGCTAAATGGTCTGTCCCAAATTTCTAAGTATTTTTATTAAGTAATTAATGAGGGTCCCGCAATTGTATATTTGATTTGGCGAGACTCGTCTCAGTTTTATTTATTAAAAAAAAGTCAAACTAAAGTAACTAATTTTTTCTATTTTTATTTAGTCTCTATAGGCCAATTAATTCACAAATATAAATTCAAGCCTCGAATAAATCCATATTCAAACACAAGGGAGGACCCTTTTAACTTAATCCTGCTACCTAATCTAAAATCCAATTTTATATTTATGAATTAATTTCCTATATCCTAAGTCTCACCTACCCGAGTGTGGTCGGCCTAAGCATGCACCTAACGATCACAAATAATAAAATAGCAAGAGAAGAACATATTTTAAAGTTTAACTTATTTTCATGCTATACCCAGCCCCAAAAACTAATCAAACGGTCTATACCAAAAGTTGTGGTTAATAAGATAGTCATTCAGCACCAAATATTCATCCAAAAGCATACAAAAGAAAGGCAATTTAAGAGAATAGACAAAACATGAACCAAAAGTAATACTGGCTCATTGATTATGAGGTATCAGAATAGCTATCGCTACACAAAGTAATTACTTTGTCTCAAAATGACATGTTTGCTTTAGAAAAATTAGTTTCATACAAGATACTTAAAAGCAAGTTTTTCAAAAATAATTCCAATCAACTCACCAGCAACAAAAGTGTTGTTCTTCGGTCCAAACAGTAAAATTTATAGATCACATGAATTTAGTAGTCAAGTACGTATGCCACTGTGTAAATGCAGAAACTAACTCAACTAAAACAAACTTTATTGCCACATCTCACTGGGATCACCAAATTACTAAACTGCAAACTACCTTGAACGTCACTAAACAGTTCACTGTAGTCCCCCACACTATATACCTATTAGTTATAACTAAGGGCAGAACACTTGGTACGAAAATCATCATGAAAACGAGCTACTCGGTCGACGGACTTCAGCATAATGATGAAGGATTCCCGATACTACATTAGAACTTCCTAAACATGACCTCTGTGAACATGAAAATTAACTCATGTTGCCTATGAGTGAAGCTAAGTATCAACCCACGAGTTTAAGAATGAATCAGGCGCACAAGTTAGCATAACATTTCAGTCGTACTTCATGTTTGAAAACCCAAGGGAATAAGCAAAGGAAGATTATAACTTTGGACCAAGACAACAAAGTCTGTATTTCAATTAATGTATCTTTAAATCCAGTTCACAAACTTAGACTGCTGGTATCGGAATTCAAAGGGATCTAAACTTGAACAAATGAAATGCTTTTAAGAGGCTTGAATTTTCACTTAGAACACGTGCAAGTCGAACGGGAGGCTTACAATCCAAGGCGAAAGACATAATCAAAGCACATTTAAGTGGACTCGACTCAATTGAGGCTTAGTAGTGATTCAAAATATATTTTCTAAACATTAAACGGGGCCAACAGAGAAGACGAAAAACAGAGGACATCTTTAGCAGATAGTTTTCAGCAAAGCAACTCGAATATATATTTTGCATCACACTCATTCCAACCAAACATATGAAACATTGTTTCGAGATGCCAAGTGTCACACCTCCTTTTGGCGCGCCCGCTACCCGGGGTAGAAGCGTAAGGGAGTTTTTCCAATTTAAGTGACAATATTCGAAACGGGATTATTCTATTTATTTCAGAGTCGCCACTTGGAATAAATTAAGGTGTCCCAAGTCACCAATTTATTTAAGTCCCGAATCGAGAAAATTTTGACTTTCCAAATGAAGTCTGCGAACCAAAAATTCTAAGTAAGGAATTCTGTTGACCCGAGGGAATGTGTTAGGCACCCCCGATCCCGTGGTTCTAGCACGGTCGCTTCAATTATTATAAATGGCTAAAAATTATCTGATTTTAACATGCTTATAGATTATATGCTCTGATTAAACTTTAAAATGCTCTGTTAATTTAAGACCGCACCAAAGGAAAAACCAATTACAAAATAGATGCGGAATTTTTTGACAAATAAGTAAATCAAAAGTGTGTCCGGATTATTTACTTCAAACTATGCCAATTAAAACAATTGTTAGACTAAAAGACGATTTATTTGAAAGTATATCCCCTTAAGGTTATTTCCAATTAAACCCTATACAAAATGACATCTTATTTTTTTTTTTTGCAGTTTGTTGACTTAGGAGCAAAGATTGCCTAAAATAAAGTATAAACTAGTAAAAATTAACCAACTATGCCGGGTGTGAGTATTTCATCATGGTTCATTACTTGGCATAAGATTATCCACAATATGGTGCGTCTCAATTTATTTATTTATTTATTTATTCATTTACTTGGCTAACGCAATAGAATGCCTAATGGTAATCTTAAAATCCCTTGTTGAAATTCTAACGTCTATTTTATAAGCAACTATGACTTAAACTACAAACGACTATGAATTAAAATATCAAAGACATAAATCACTTAACAATCCTAAATACTTCATCATTTAAGGAAATCAAATAAAGCTAAAGGCCTAACATATGAGTTCCTTCAAGTTCTAGTTTACGAAACTATCTACAAAATTAATCAAAATCGATTCTAATTATATAATAGGATACAGTAAAACCACACTACTAAATCATAGAATAAAAAAAAAACTTAACAAAAAGGAAGGAAAAGTAAACTATTCTCCTTCAAACATCTTTATGTCAACTTCCTTTGTCAATTTTCAATTGTTCTCGGCCAATGTGGTTACAAGAATATACCTGGAATTGAAGAGCAAAGGGAATCAATGGCAGAAACCAACAATAACAGCTACGCTACAGCAATACCAGCAGCAAAAATCCCAATAAAACCCAGCAGAATCAGCAACAAGACAATAGAGAATTCCAGGAATTATTTGATTCCAACAAATAATCGAAAACAACATCCACAAAGTGAAAACCAATAGTGCAAAAGAAGAACCTCCAGATTACTTGAAACTTCAAATATGGAAAAGAACAGAGAATGACTTAAAGTTTTGATTCTGATCTTATACAAATGTAACAGTGGTGTAAGCGATAGGATTATCAAACTCCCACACTATTGTACTTATCTTCTAAAAGAGGAGAAAACTGGTTCAAATTAGTATCCTGTTTTTGCTCTCAATAATCTGTTTCTTTTAGAGTGTGAATGTGCCTGTTTTTCAAGGTTCTCAATCTGTCCTTTTCTCTGTGTTTACTGCCCTATATATATAGGCTCAAAATCAGCCTTCAGACTTTTCTTCCTTCTGTTTTTAAATTAACATGGCCATGTTATTTCCTTTGTGTTTTCCACTTTGTTTTGTCCAAGTATGGGACTTTTCTGTTTTTAAATCCCTTAGTGCAGCAAATGTGTGGCATACCTGCTGCCCAGCAGGTTCCACTACTAGAACATGTGCATAGCATCCTCAGATTTCTATCTTTAACTAAACAACTATATCCTATTAGTTTCTTTAACAGTTACAGCTACAACAAACAACTAATGAACCAGCAGTGGAATTACAGATAGTTAACAATTATAATCCAACAGCTACAAACCAATCTGTTTACAATTCAAACACAAACAATTTAAGGATTCAATAGGGAATTAATCATATCAAGAGGATCACTGTCCTTACTGCTCTAACAAACAGACCTACGAAAGTAAATCGACGTCATTCGATTAGTCGATTATAACACCTAGAATCGATAACACACAGTCAACTAATAAGCTTTCGATTCATAGTATTTCGGCATACACAAGACAATGTAGAAATATTGTTCGACTTCGATAATCGAATCGAATACGCACACTCAATCACAAACACCATCATACAATCGAACAAAAGCAAATAATTGACCACATAAAAGGTCTTCGCGGGAAAGAGAAGGAAGAATAAACATCCGAAGAATTAACGACAGATGAAAATTATGAAACGACTACACTAAACAAGTAAATAAGAAAAGAAAGAAGAAAGGAAATACCTCGAGAGGAGAAAATTGGCAAAGAAAACAACGGGCTTGAGCTTTTGGGGCCAAACGGAACTTAATCGGGGTGTTCTCGGTTGAGAACACCTAGATTAAGGTCTGTTAGACCTCAAATTCCATTGAATTCAATCAAAGAAAACCAAATCTAATTTCTAGGGTTCATACGGCCGATTTGGGGTTTTGAGTTTTCCGGTTAGATTCGAACAAAACCAAAGGTGGTTTGGGTGTGAGCGAGGCTAGGGGAAAGTTTGGGATGAGTTTGGGGGTAAACGGGAGCGGCGAAGTTTGACGGCCGTTCTTTGATTCAATATTCGAAACATTGAGGTGTGATTCGAAGGAAACTAAGCTCAGGACTGGAATGAGGAGGTTATGGGGGTGTTGTGGTGTAACAATGGGAGTGTTTGGCCTACTGGAACCGCCGTGAGGCGATTTCCGGCAGGCGGAGGGCGGCTGTGGGACGACGGCGTCGGCTGGTCTTTGAGAGAGATGAAGGGGTCTAGGGTTTGAGGGGTTTTGGGGTCTTTTGGGTAGTTAAAACGAAGCCATTAATTTCAGCCGTTGGATGATAAGAACCCAACGGCCAAGATCAATCCTTTAATTAAAACGGGGGCGTTTTGGTTTAGTGGGGGAACGGGTTGGTCTAGGGTTGAATGGGTCAGGTAGTGAGGGAGATTGGGGACCGTTTGATCAACGAAGATCAACGGCTGGGATGGAGACATCTTGAAACGGCGTCGTTTGGCTGTGCTGGAGACGGACTGGGCTGCTGGGACGTTTTGGGCCTGGTTTTTCATTTAGAAATTTGGCCCAAATCCGATTTGTTTTCATATTTTCATCTCTTTTGTTTTTCTTCTTAATTTTCTTAAATTATTTCAAACTAAATTTTAAAATCCTAATTACATTATAAAAATTAACTTATTAAAGATATTAATTACACTCCAATAACAATTAAACATACATAACTAATACCAAAAAAATAAAATCACACAATTGGACAATAAATGGTAAAAAATGCAAAATACCTAATTTTTTGTTATTTTTCATTTTCGTAAAACAAACCCAATTACTTTAAATTACAAACATGTAATTTTTTTTATATTAATTTAAATAAGTAGAAATGTGCACACAAAGATGCGAATAATAAGAGAAAGACAACATACAAAAATCACAAAAATTACGCTTAACGCGAAACTATTTTATTTTGAATATTTGGGAGTAATTCTTACGTAGGGCAAAAATCACGTGCTCACAGCTGCCCCTCTTTGCGCGGAAACATGAAGAGTTTTCGTGCAAAAATAATGAGCAAATACGAGCGATTTTTGCCCGTTCTGAGCACTCCGTGTGAAGCATTTTTAAAAAGATCTTGACCGAGCCTTTGCTTCGAGAGGCTTCCTACATATCCTGGGCTAAACAGGAATCATGTCAATGTAGTTCGGGAAGTTTTGGTAGCTGGGATTATCGTGGACTGACACTTTGCTGTTACTGTTGCTATCGTTGCTGCTGTTGCTGCTTACTGCTCACCGACCTCCTTATTACACCAAAAAGAGAAATTAAAGCTGAACTATTTATGCTATCAAACTGTGAGTTACAAGATTCCTATCTATGATTCTCTTGAAAACTTGATCTTGAATCTTAGCTGATTTGCTGCAGACCTCGATCTGAATCTTGATGCTCAACAAACTCTACATTTTTATTTATTTATTTCTGTAACATTGAGTGAAACGGAGTCGGCGAAGCTTGTTAATTCAATCATTTTCTAAGCAATCCGCGCCTTTGTTTACTCCAACGTTTGAAATCTTTTCTTTTGGTCATTTTCTTCTTTTCTTCACTCTGGATTGATGTTCCATTTGTAGGTTATCTCGATCCTTGCGTCCCGAGGTCAAACCTATTTAGACAACAAAACAAACAAACGAAATGAAATTTTTCTGCCCCAGTTTTGCTAGGAAAATTTCGTGAGTTAGTTGTGACACAGAAAGTGATTAAATAGACTCTTTGGTATTGGGTAAGAAAATCATGGTTTCACAAACAAACGTTCCACGGCTTTCTGGCCGGGATTTTGTAGAAGAGTTTCACGGCTTTCTGGCCGAAATTCAAACAATGTCTAATAGTTTTTGGCCGCTAGAACCTCGGTTTTTTGGCCGGGGTTAAAACAAATGGCTCCGCAGTTTTCTGACTGGGAGATCCTCGATTTTCCGACCGGGGATAAAAGTTTCGCGGCTTTGGCCGGAATTCAAACAATGTCTAACGGTTTTTGGCCGCTCGACCCTCGGTTTTTTTTGGTCAGGGTTAAAATAAATGGCTCGCAGGTTTTCCGACTAGGAGATCCTCGGCTTTCGACCGGGATAAAAGTTTCACGACTTTCGGCCGGAATTCAAACAATGTCCAACAGTTTTTGGCCGTCGGACCCTCGGCTTTTTGGCCGGGTTAAAGTAAATGGCTCCGCAGCTTTTCGACCGGGAGATCCTCGGTTTTCGACCGGGGATAAACGTTTCACGCGCTTTCCGGCCGGAATTCAAACAATGTCCAACGGCTTTTTGCCGTCGGACCCTCGGTTTTTTGGCCGGGTTAAAGTAAATGGCTCCGCAGCTTTTTGATCGGGAGATCCTCGGTTTTCCGACCGGAATAAAAGTTTCACGGCTTTACGGCCGGAATTCAAACAATGTCTAACGGTTTTTTGGCCACCGGACCCTCGGTTTTTTGGCGGGGTAAACTAAATGGCTCCGTAGTTTTCCGACCGGGGAGAATAGTTTCACGGCTTTCGGTCGAAATTCAAACAATGTCTAACGGTTTTTGGCCGTCGGACCCTCGGTTTTTTGGCCGGGGTAAAAGTAAATGGCTCTGCGGTTTTCGACCGGGAGATCCTCGATTTTCCGACCGGGATAAAAGTTTCGCGGCTTTCGGGTGGAATTCAAACAATGTCTAACGGTTTTTGGTCGTCAGACCCTCGTTTTTTGGCCGGGGTAAAAGTAAATGGCTCCGCGATTTTTTTTGGGGAGATCCTCGGTTTTCGACCGGGGATAAAAGTTTCACGGCTTTCTGGCTCGGAATTCAAACAATATCTAACGGTTTTTGGCGGTCAGATCCTCGGTTTTTTGGCGGGGTAAAAGTAAATGGCTCCGCAGTTTTTTGACTTGGAGATCCTCGGTTTTCTACCGGGGATAAAAGTTTCACGGCTTTCTGGCCGAATTCAAACAATATCTAACGGTTTTTTGGTCGTTAGATCCTCGGTTTTTTGGCCGGGGTAAAAGTAAATGGCTCCGCAGTTTTCTGACTGGGGAGATCCTCGGTTTTCTGACCGGGGATAAAAGTTTCACGGCTTTCTGGCCGGAAAGACCCTCGGTTTTTCTGACCGGGGTCCAAACAGATATTGGACTGATATGATTTGATTCTCTTTTTTGGAATTTTCATTTTCTTTTCTTTTATTCTTCCTTTTGGGCTTTCTTTTAGGCTTTCTTTTTAACCATCAACAAATGCATAAGATAAAGCTCTAAAAAAAAACTTCCCTTTTTATGTGTTTTCCTTGTTCCAAAGCCATTTAAATGCTTGCGTACTTCACTTCTTTGAGTTGTACCTTCTTCTTGCATAATTAAACAGACCTGCTTTCAACAAAGAACATTTTATCAATTGAAAAAGTGGTTGACTTTGTGGCCTTGATTATCTTCATTGCTTGATCGTTTCCCCATTTCCATTGAGAAGTTTGCTACCAATTGTCTTTGGGGTGACTTCTTTTCAAACTGACCAGGTTCATTCCCGTCCACGAGGATTTTCCGTGTGGGTTCTATCCTTCTACCTTATTCCGTCTCTTCTAAGACCTTAGCCTTTGATTTCCATTTCCTTTCTAAACTCCGTTTCTTTGGAAACAATCGATCATTACGATCTAATCGGGGATTGTATCAATACACCACTGAGGCTGTTTTTATTTTCTTCTTTACCAGGAGGAGTCCTGTAAAACCGGTCCTGCCGCCTTTCTTTGTAATAGTTTCAGAATTAAAATTAAACCGAAAGGGATTCAAAGAAAAATGAACAAAGAATGGAAAAACGTATCAAAGATAGAGGAGTCCCTTTCAGGGGAAAAGGACTTATCTGAGGTATATGCTGACTTTAACCAACATGACATGCTTCTCGGACTAGATGCTTGATCGTCACCAACTCCCATTTTCTTATGAACCAAAACAGGTCTATGTTTCCGAGCTAAGGAGTCGTGCCAGGATTTCTTGTGGTGAAACAACCTTTTCGGTTGATAGCGCCCTTTTGCGGGTTTTCGCCAATCGATCTCTCTCATTTCTCTTCTTACCATAGCCAGATAGCACTCTTTGCGAGTTTTTACCAACAAGCTCTCTCATTTTGTATTTATCTACTTCCATAGTCTTATGGTGCCCGAAGGTTTTCACCAATAAGACTCTCTCATTTTATTTCTTTTCATTCCAAGAACTTCGGACCGCGACAATGATGTTTTCACAGCTTCCATCGATCTTGAAGGACTTGTACTCGGTTTGGGTAACAAGAATTGTGAAAAAAAAATTACAACTTTGGAATCATCTTGACGGATCTTAAACCGAATCAACAATATCATGTGCCCCAGTTTCATTTTTTGGGGAAATTGGGATTTTTGGTTTGGTGTGACTGAACCTCAGGGAGAGGTTGCCTACGTATCCTTTCGGAATCAAGTCAGAACGTAGTTCAGGAACTTTGTTTTGTTTTGTTTTGTTTGGTTTTTGGTTTTGTTTTTTTTTTTATTTGGATTCCAAAGAGGGTAGCCAAAGAAAGGTAACCGACTCAAAGGGTTTACAAAAGGGTTGGTAGTATTTGGGTAGCGGGAATAAAAGCCTTCAATCATTTCGACTTGTGAGGACATCATTGAAGCAAATTTAGACGTAATACCTTTTCACAACATCTGCATTCACAGCTGTTTTAGGATCTTTTCCTTCCATGTCTCCCAAGTATAACGCTCCTCTCGGCAGTATCTTCCTGATGATGTATGGTCCCTTCCAATTAGGAGCGAATTTTCCTTTCGCTTCCTGGTGATGTGGAAGAATGCGTCTTAAAACCAACTGACCTACTTCGAAATTTCTCGGTCGTACTTTCTTGTTGTAAGCACGAGCCATTCTTTGTTGGTACAGTTGTCCGTGACAGACTGCAGCCATTCGCTTTTCATCGATCAAAGTTAATCGCTCCAATCGAGTCTTAACCCACTCACTATCTTCAATCTCTGCTGCAACAATCGTACGAAGTGAAGGAATTTCCACCTCCGCCGGTATCACAGCCTCGGTTCCATAGACTAGCAGGTATGGAGTTGCTCCTACCGATGTGCGTACTATAGTACGGTATCCCAGTAAGGCGAACGGTAATTGTTCATGCCATTGTCTAGAGCTTTGGATTGTCTTTCTCAAAATCTTCTTAATGTTTTTGTTTGCTGCTTCCACGGCACCATTGGCTTTGGGTCGATAAGGGGTGGAGTTCCTATGCGTTATTTTGAATTGCTCGCATATTTCTTCCATCAAACGACTATTCAAATTCGCAGCATTGTCTGTGATGATAGTTGCAGGTATACCAAAACGACAGATAAGATTTGAGTGTACAAAATCCACCACGACTTTCTTAGTGACCGATTTGAGAGTGACGGCTTCGACCCATTTTGTGAAGTAATCGATAGCGATCAGTATGAATCGGTGCCCATTCGAAGCTTTCGGCTCAATGGGCCTATGACATCCATTCCCCAAGCGACAAATGGCCACGACGCTGACATAGGATGCAGCTCAGTTGGATGTGCATGAATCAGATCTCCATGTACCTGACATTGATGGCATTTTCGGACAAAACCGAAATAATCTTTCTCCATGCTCATCCAATAATAACCTGCTCGAAGGATTTTCTTGGCTAAGACATACCCATTCATATGAGGCCCGCATACTCCTGCGTGTACTTCGTACATGACTCTTCCTGCTTCTTCGGCATCAATACACCTTAAGAGGTTAAGATCCGGGGTTCTTTTGTACAGGACCTCGCCGCTCAAAAAGAAACCACCTGCATGTCCCCTAATGGTCCTCTTTTGATCTCCAATAGCATGTTCGGGGTATTCTTGCGTTTTCAAAAATCTCCCTGATATCGTAGTACCATGGCTTGACGCTTGGTCCCTCTTCGATTGCATTGCAATAACCGTGGCTTTCCCCGATTTGGATTTCCAAGGGATTGACATGGGCGTTGCCCGGATAAGGTAGCATTGAAGCTAAAGTGGCAAGTGCGTCGGCTAGTTCATTGTGACATCGTGGGATATACCTGAACTCTATCGATGCAAATCGCTTGCTAAGAATATTCACGTGCTGTCGGTAAGGGAGGAGTTTAACGTCCCGAGTTTCCCATTCACCTTCAGATTGTTTGATAATTAGATCTGAATCTCCCATGATCAACAAATCTTTGACGCCCTCATCAATTGCCATGTTCATACCCATGATACAAGCTTCATACTCAGCCATATTGTTCGTGCAAAAGAAACGGAGCCTAGCCGTGGTTGGGTAATGCTGACCAAGCAGGAGAGATCAAGATTGCCCCAATCCCTACACCTTTAGCGTTTACTGCCCCATCGAAAAACATTTTCCAAGCATGACTGTCCTCTGCAACAACTTCTGTCGTATTTACCTCTTCATCAGGAAAATAGGTATTCAATGGTTGATACTCTTCGTTGATCGGGTTCTCAGCCAAATGGTCTGCTAATGCTTGAGCTTTCATTGCCGTGCGAGTGACATAGACTATGTCAAACTCAGTGAGCAAGATCTGCCATTTTGCCAATCTTCCGGTAGGCATCGGTTTCTGGAATATATACTTCAAAGGATCCAACCGAGTAACGAGGTGAGTCGTATGGGCTTGGAGGTAGTGTCTCAATTTCTGAGCGACCCAAGTTAAAGCAACAACACGTTCTTTCCAGCAAAGTGTACTTGACCTCAAAACTAGTGTACTTCTTGCTCATGTAGTAAATCGCCTGCTCTTTCTTCTCTGTCGCATCACGTTGTCCGAGGACACAACCAAAAGAGTTTTCCAAGACTTTTAAATACAAGAAAAGAGGTCTCCCTGGCTCTGGCGGGACTAAGACTTGAGGGTTTGACAAATATTCTTTGATTTTGTCAAAAGCTTCTTGACATTCGGTTGTCCATTTGATTGCAGCGTCTTTCTTCAACAACTTGAATATGGGTTCACATGTGGAAGTCAACTGAGCGATGAACCTACTGATGTAGTTCAGTCGGCCTAGAAGACTCATTACATCTTTCTTTGTTCTGGGAGGAGGTAAATTCCGGATGGATTTTATCTTTGTGGGATCTAATTCAATACCTCTTCTACTGACTATGAAACCCAAAAGTTTACCTGACGGGACTCCAAAAGCGCATTTGGCTGGATTCAACTTCAAATCGTACTTCCTCGACCTCTCAAAGAATTTCCTCAAGTCTCGCACATGATCGCCCTGAGTTCTGGATTTGATGATCACATCGTCCACGTACACCTCTATTTCCTGATGCATCATGTCGTGGAAAATGGCAGTCATAGCTCTCATGTTTATTGCTCCCGCGTTTTTCAAGCCGAATGGCATGACTCTGTAACAGTAAGTCCCCCAAGGTGTGGTAAAAGCAGTCTTCTCAGCGTCCTCTTCATCCATCAACACTTGATGATATCCCGCATAACAATCCACAAACGATTGTATCTCATGTTTGGCGCAGTTATCAACAAGGATATGGATGTTTGGTAAAGGAATGTTATCTTTAGGACTTGCTTTATTCAGATCTCGGTAGTCAACGCATACTCGAGTTTTTCCGTCCTTCTTTGGCACGGGCACAACATTAGCCAACCACGTGGTGTATTGTACCACTCGAATTACCCCTGTTTTCAACTGCTTAGTGATTTCTTCTTTGATTTTATCACTGATGTCAGTCTTGAACTTTCTTTGCTTCTGTTGCACTGGGCGACAGTCAGGGTGGATAGGTAATTTGTGCACCACTAGATCAACTCCTAATCCTGGCATGTCATCGTAAGACCAAGCAAACACGTCTTTAAATTCAAACAAGAGTTGGATTATTGCATCTCGTATTTTCTTATCTGTGTGGATGCTTATCTTGGTCTCTCGGACCTCTTCATCAGTTCCCAAATTAACCGGTTCGGTGTCATTCAAGTTTGGCTTAGGTTTATTCTCAAAATGTTCCAATTCTCGATTTATTTCCCTAAAAGCCTCGTCTTCATCGTATTCCGGTTCTTGGTTCATTATTTCCAGATTAGGTGGCGTGTTCGGATTTGAGCATGAGTTCCGCAAGCATGTCATGTTATTTAAAGCCGCATTATTAGGGCTGAAAAGGAAGAATAAATAACAAAATTAGAAAGAGTGCAAAATGACGAAATATTTATTTTATTTTTTTGGAATTTTCTGAAAACGAACAAAATTACATTGGGGAAACCAAAAATATAAGAAAACAAAGAAAAACATCCGAGCTACGTCCTGAAGTAACTTGTGATGAAGGAAAAATGACAGGACAAATCTACCAGAACTCCCGCCTGATTGGGAAGGGTGTGGCTTTCCAATTTTGCAATTTAGCTTCAAGGCCCACATACAGCACCTCGGCGGTGCTTGTTCCTTCTCCCGATTGGACCATATTAACATCATAGAGCATTTGCCTCATGGCCCCGCATATTTCTTCAATTTCCTCCGATGTGAAGACCTCATCTTCTTCTTCTTCACTGTACCTTGGTCGAACAAATGTTTGGTACAGATGTGGCAATGGACGTGGCAGAACCCATCCTTTCTCCTTTCTCTTGTTGGCCCATCTCTCATCTTCAGGGGTTGGGCAAAAGCCTACTCCAAAGAACTTTTTAGCTACAGGTAAAGTTATCAGCTTCGGCACTCCTTGTAGGGACTTTCCCAAACCTTTTCCTAGCTGGAAGCCATGTTTAATCATTTCTTTTGCCACCATGATGGAAGCATTAGACAAAAAAGGTTGGGGGAGAGGGTTCTCTTCTTCGTGTTGATCTGCCAACACAATCTCGAAAGCTTGATAGACAATGTGTTCGCTTCCCGCTTCCGCTTCTAAGCAGAGGATGGACGGATCTCGATAAATTGATTACTCGTCTTCCCCGTGGACCACGATCTCTTATCCCTTGTGCACAAATTTTAACATCTGATGGAGGGTAGAGGGCACAGCTCCGGCCGCATGAATCCATGGTCTCCCTAGAAGAAAATTGTAGGAAGTGTCCATATCTAAAACTTGAAATGTCACTTCGAAGTCCACCGGGCCGATGGTCATAATTACATCAATCTCTCCGACAGTATATCTTTTTACACCATCAAAGGCTCGCACACATATGTTGTTAGGCCGAATCCTTTCTGCTCCGATTCCTATGTGGCCTAGAGTGGAAAGCGGGCATATGTCTACCCCCGAACCCCCATCAACCATGACCCTCTTCATATAGTAGCCTTCGCATTTGACAGTCAAATGCAAAGCTTTGTTGTGGGCGGCACCCTCCAAAGGCAAATCAGCTTTACTGAAAGAAATCTGATTGATCGCGAAGAATCTCTCTGTCATTCTTTCAAGTTGTTCGGATGAAGTCTCAATAGGCACGTATGCCTCATTCAAAGCTTTTAACAAAACCTTCTGATGTTCAGTAGACTTCATTAGAAGGGACAACATCGACACCTGTTCTGGGCATTTGCGCAGTTGGTCTATCACCTCATAGTCAGGCATTTGCATCTTTTGAAAAAAGACCTCTGCCTCTTCAGCACTTACAGGTTTCTTTGATGGGAAGCGCCTTTGTGTGGCATTATTTACCTCCTGCGTGTTTAAGTATTTCTGCCCCAGGACGCTCTCAGATGAATTTCCTGCAACCTCTTTCCCTTTGCGCGTAACAAGTGTTCGTTGGTAGCTCCAGGGTATTGCGGATGGATCCGTCATTGGTTTTGTTGCACGCGTGCAATAACCACAGGTTCATCTGGTTTTCGGGCCACATAAGTTCCCTTTGGTACATACATTGTTGTTTCCCTCTTTAAGTGGAACTTCTTGGGGGCACCTATTGAGAATGGTTTTTCTACTCGACCTCGTGGGAGGTAAAGGACTCCACTCTTCTGAGACGATGCTTTCAATTCAATCGTCTTTTCAGATCTAGTCTCAAGAACTTCTACCCTTTTCCCCATTTTCTCTTGTTTCGGGGTAGCCTCAGACCGCTTCTCTATGTTGGCGATGGCGATTATTGCTTTTAAAGCTGGGTCAAATTTCTTGTCGTCACAAATCATCCCAATCACTGGCCCGTTGTTGAGGGCGGCTGTGGGACGACGGCGTCGGCTGGTCTTTGAGAGAGATGAAGGGGTCTAGGGTTTGAGGGGTTTTGGGGTCTTTTGGGTAGTTAAAACGAAGCCATTAATTTCAGCCGTTGGATGATAAGAACCCAACGGCCAAGATCAATCCTTTAATTAAAACGGGGGCGTTTTGGTTTAGTGGGGGAACGGGTTGGTCTAGGGTTGAATGGGTCAGGTAGTGAGGGAGATTGGGGACCGTTTGATCAACGAAGATCAACGGCTGGGATGGAGACATCTTGAAACGGCGTCGTTTGGCTGTGCTGGGACGTTTTGGGCCTGGTTTTTCATTTAGAAATTTGGCCCAAATCCGATTTGTTTTCATTTTTTCATCACTTTTGTTTTTCTTCTTAATTTTCTTAAATTATTTCAAACTAAATTTTAAAATCCTAATTACATTATAAAAATTAACTTATTAAAGATATTAATTACACTCCAATAACAATTAAACATACATAACTAATACCAAAAAAAATAAAATCACACAATTGGACAATAAATGGGAAAAAATGCAAAATACCTAATTTTTTGTTATTTTCATTTTCGTAAAACAAACCCAATTACTTTAAATTACAAACATGAATTTTTTTTATATTAATTTAAATAAATAGAAATGTGCACACAAAGATGCGAATAATAAGAGAAAGACAACACACAAAAATCACAAAAATTACGCTTAACGCGAAACTATTTTATTTTGAATATTTGGGAGTAATTCTTACGTAGGGCAAAAATCACGTGCTCACACCAAGAAAGTGCATTGGTGATCCGCAAGCCACAAGAACAAGGGAGTTTCAGGAACTCATAAAAGATCGAGCTAAGTTAACAGCAAGCTTAACTTCAAAAATAAAACCATGATGTATATCAAAGTAGAATAGAATATCAATTCTAAACCAATATCGGCTAAACGGGCTCTCAAACATATTGCGGACTAACTAGGCTCTTATCATACTTCGAATCGACACCAACAAAGGGAACACAAGACTTTCAACAAATTCAGGGGAAGCACAATAATGGCTCACAATTCCTTTGACTTAGTATTGAAATAAATACATATATGTAGTAAAATTTCCTACAGTAGTCATTCAAACTACAAACAAACTTCTTAAATGCAGCCTATGTCATAGCTTTCAAAAAGAAAACAAGACTTCCACCAAGTAATACAGACTAAGACATGCTTCAATTGTCAGAAGAAAAAAAAAACTGCTCCCGTACAAGCACGATTTAACGAGAGTATTTCTTAGAGGAATCCATGAGAAAATAATAGAGTTTACTTTTCTTTGTCAACCAAGCACATGAAGTGTAACATATAGGTACACCTAGCGGAGATGCGTAACAACAAGCACTTAAACTAACAAGAAGCAAACGCCATGATCGAAAGCTCAGTCATATAATTTTAACAACTGCATTTAATAGCTACACTAACAAATAAGCTAATCTACGATGCAAATTATTGAAGAATATGACTCAAAGCTCCAGCTTCCCAATTTTGAATCCAAACTGATCTTACATTTAGAAGGAATGCAGAAATTTACCTGGATATTATACAACAGAATCAGAAATTTATTTAGAGATTCAGAAGGAGTAGCAACAGCTGTACCAACATGAATTGTAATTTAGCAGAAATGAACTCGAGCTAGCATTGAAACATTGTTTTCGAAACAGGAAACCTAGTCCATCCTTTACAATGCTTCAAGTTCAACTTATTCCAACCCAGATTCAGCTATCAACACCAAATCAAACTATCCATAGACCCAAATGGACCAGGACATAATCCTTAAAAAATGCAATTCAATGGAACAGTAATGCTTTCCAATATTCTAGCAGCCTGAAATTTCTGATTTTTTATCTATTCAGATCTCTTTATCTATTTAATGTTCAAGCTTTTTTTTTTTTAATTTTCTGGACTTTATCTCTTTAAAATCTCTCTCAATGTCTATCTTAATCTCTATCTCTAGTATTTGTTAGAGTTCTCTCTTGTGACTTCTCCCTCCTTGTGTTCTTTCTTTCAACCTTTAAATAGGCAACTAATTAGTGCTATGTCTACTACCAGATTATCCTTTTCATTTTTTAGTTAACCACTATCTTAGTGCCTTTAAATTAACTTTAGTAATGCAATTTCTACCCTACCACTATTACAAGTTTCTTTAGTTGGTTAGGTAAATAATCCCTTTTATTATAAAATTCCTTTTAATATGATCCAACACTCACATTTCAATTCCAAGCTAACCTTTACTTGATTTAAACAAACTAAATGTTCAAGGCAACAATACTTATATACCAAATGCCTAATCCCTATGCAGTTAACCACTAAGTTTCCAACAACTGAAACTTAACAAAAACTTTAGGAAAAAGCTAACTTAATACAGTGGCAAAAGAAAAATAGACATGTACAAGGTGATTCAAAGGATGAGAAATTAATAGCCTTAGTTGGCTCATTCCTAATTTGTAAAAATATTCATTTCCAATCTATGTAGCAAGAGCACATAACTTCATTCTTTTATTTTTTGTAGCAAACCAAGTAAAAGGATCATTCAATCAATCATGCAGATCTTTGTCAAACCAAAAAAGTATTCAAATCAAATAATAAGACACATAAATAAATTAAACAAATACACTAACTTAACAGATTTGTAAACAATCGTATGTGCAAGGAAAAAATTGTATCACATTCAACTTTAAATTAATTAACTTACCTTAAAAAAAATCTGAAAATGGACCATTGAACAAATTGAAACCTCAAACCAAAAACAAAGACTCGAACCAGAAAACCAACGGACAGTACCTCGACGTATAGCCTTGAACTCAAAATTCAACCTGGAGCAACAGTGATGAACTCAACTCGGCACCTTGAACGGGACGACACAGAGCTGGTAATGGAACAAAATTGTATATAGTTTCTCAGACTCACTATTCTTGAATTCTATCCTTGAACTGAAATAGAACCTCATTTGCAATCTGGAAATACAAAACGAAATTCCCTAAGCTTATGATTTTAAACGGATTTTCTGGTAATCCATAATAGCAGGTGAAGTTGGTGGTTTGTTCCTAATGTTTGGAGATGATTTTAACGAATGTTTTATGATGGAATTGCTGTGTTTTGGACTGGCTCGAGCTCAAGATGGTTGTCGTCGGGTGGTAGGTGGTCGTCGTCTTGAGGGTGAGGGTGTTCAACGACGAAAAGCGATGGGGGGTTGGAGAAGGCTGCTGGTTAATGGAATTCGGAGGTCGTTTGGGGTAAATCGAGGAGCAGAAAATGGAGGAGATGCAGTGGCAACAATGGTATTTTCCGGCTCGTTGAAGCTGTGCGTGTGAGGCGACGGCTGCTGATCTCTCTTCACTAAGACCCTAGGGTTGACCGGGTTACGGGTATGGGCTGCATAAGGGGTATTTTGTTTGGGCCTAGGGCTTTTAAATTGGATTTGGCCCAATATGATTTCCATTAATTATTTTCTTTCTATTATTTTCTAATTTTAAAATCAAAAATCATTATAGCAATAAAATTAACTTATAAGAAGTACTAATTAACTTTCAATAATATTTAACACGCGCAATAAAATAAAAATCATACAATTTGGCAGTTAAACACTAAAAATGCAAAGTATATTATTTTTTTTTTGTGATTTTCTATTTTTGTAAAGCAAACTTAATTACTCCTAAATGTAGAATTATATCCTAGATGCAAAATGCGATATATTTTGTATTAATTTAACAAATAAATACGTACAGAAAAATACAAATAATTATCCAAAAATGCCGCGAAAATCTAAAAATTGCACACAAAGAAAAATTATTTCATTTTGAATTTTTTGGAGTATTTCTTTTATAGAAAAAATATCACGTGCTCACAATACGTACCACCCAAAATATATAACAACCCCGGTGGAACAAGCTTTCGTCCTAATCCCAGTGTCCGAAATGATAGGATGCAGAAGAAGAAAACGTTTACTCCATTAGGAGAATCATACACCCGTCTGTTTCATAGACTGAGGCAGCTTGGAATCCTGAACCCCATTTGTCACGACCCCAAATCCGGTCGTGATGGCGCCCAGCACACTGCTAGGCCAGCCCGACCAATCAACAATAACCACGGAGCCACAAGCTCACTTTATCCAATTTAAGCATAACAGTGATAGGTATATTAAAAATAGGGAACCAAGTCCCAACACGTGCCAACTCCCATAGACCGAAGGGTCAAGAGTCATGAGCCTCTACAGAGTATACAAAGTGTAAATACTGAATATAACTGTGCACAAGTGTGGGATGATCAGAACAAAAATACAGACAAACCGGAGAATCAGGTCCTGCGAACGCTGGCAGCTACCTCGACTGTCCAAAAGCACTCCCGAGCCACAATAGAATCAGCTCCACTGTGATGTACCTGGATCTGCACACAAGGTGCAGGGAGTCGGGTGTGAGTACTTCCAACTCAGCAGTAATAAAAGTAAATAATGCCGAAGGGAAGAAAACCACGATAGGCACTATCTCATGCTACACAATACAGAACTATCTTTTCATTCCTTTCAAGCATATGTGAGTAGATTATTTAGAAAAATCTAAATTTTTAGCTACTTTCTTTCATAATAATATACCAATACCTGGATACAATCTCAAGCAATGCAAGTCCGCACTCAAATCAGCCCCTCGGGCTCAGCACTCCTTATCAATTTACACCAGGAGATCTCTGGTCAATAAGGCAACTAATGCATGTGTGCCAGTAATGTATGAGTACTGAATGTTATGCCACGTAGTACACGTAAACCAATGTATGTATGCCATGCAACGCATATGACCGCTACGGCGTGTAGCCCGATCCAATTTGGGTACCCGTGCTCACTGTGGGGGTTCAGACTCCGGAGGGGCTCCTACAGCCCAAGCACAATATTAATATCACACTTGCTGCGGCGCGCAGCCCGATCCGTATACCACTGCGGCGTGCAGTCCGATCCATGCATGTGTATGCATATGCTCACATAAAATGTCATGCCCTAACATATGGCCCTCGACCCCAATCAGTCTAACAAATAATCAAGAAAGCCCTACGGGCAACAATATCATATTAGCTCACAACTAAAAATGTTATTAAGACCTTGTTCAAGTTTTTCATAACCTTATAAAAATGCTGAATAGCAAAAATACCATTTTAAACCTTAAATTTAGAATAAAATATGCACAGTGTTATCAAAACAGTGATACCAATCCCTGAAGGATTCAAATAATTGGCACGAAGCCCAAACATGATAATTAGTCCAATTCATTTCAACAATTAGGTGTTATTATTTATTACGCGAGATGGACCAAGTCACGATCCCCAATGGTGCTCTACCCCACGCCCGTTATCCGGCGTGCAAGTCACCTCAACACAAACACTAAGATGTGCAAGTCCGGGGTTTACTAACCCTCGGGACATCATTTACAAGTATTACCCACCTCGAACCGACGAAAGCTCATGCCCGCGACGCCTTAGCTCCTCGAACCGGCATCCACGCACGTCAAAACTAGCACAAATCAGCACAAATATATCAAAATAGGCTAATGGAACATCACCCAATCGAAAGAACTCGAAAAATATCATAAATCACGAAATTTGCAAAACCCGAGCCCCGGGCCCACATCTCAAAAAATTTTGAAACTCATATTTCCAGAACCCTCGTCTCGCCACGAGTCCATACATATAAAATTTACCAAAATCGGAGTTCGATTGGCCTTTCAAAATCCAAATTTTCGTTTTCAATATCTAGGCCACAATCCTTCACAATTTCTACCCAAATTCATGAAGAATGATGTTAATTTTACCATAAAATGATGTTTTTGAGTGAAGAAACTTACCTCCGATGGATACCCGATGATTTCCCAGCGTTTTCCCGTGATTTCTTCTCTCTAGGGCTCAAAAATGGTGTTTTGGGTATATGAACCCGTAAGTGAAATGTTTCTGGTTTTAACTTCACTGCCTGGAACCTTTGCTCTACGCGTTCGCGTGACTCCACTCGCGTTCGCGATGCCCAGCATCATTTTACTCTTCGCGTTCGCGTTACCTATCACGCGTCCGCGATGCACTGATCCATTTTCCCTTCGCGAACGCGACATGCCCCCACGCGTTCGCGATGCATATTTCTTCAACCATCCGGAGGTCCTTCTACACGAACGCGGCCTCCATCCACGCGAACGCGATGTTTCACTATTTCCTCTTACGCGATCGCGACTAACCACATCGCGAACGCGATGCTTCCCAGATTCCTTCTACGCGATCGCAGCCGTCCTCCTCGCGAACGCGCTGACCAAAGTGCCCCAGCCTACGCGAACGCGGGCCTTGCCCTCGCGAACGCGAAGGCTTAGCCTTCTGCACAGTGATCTGCAATTTTTACAGCTGACGTTTCCTTGCTTCAAAATGCCGGATGATGGTCCGGATTCACCCCGAGGCCCCGGGACCCCAACGAAAACCACCAACATACTCCAAAACACGATACGAACTTGTTCCAATCATAAAAACACCATCCTAAACATCAAAATCACCAATTACACACGGATTCAAGCCTAAGTTTCTTCAAAGCTTTCAAAACTAACATTCAATCCAAAACCCGATCAAACGACGTCCGAATGACCTGAAAATTTGCAGACATATCCAAAATCACATAACGAAGCTACAGAAATTGTCGGAATTTCATTCCGACTTCCAGATCAAAATCTCACCTATCGATCAGATTTCGCCAAAATTCAACCTTAGCCAATTCAAGCCTATTTCTACGCCGGATCTCCAAATTCAATTCCGATCGCTCTCCTAAGTCATAATTGATCCCTCGAAACTAGTCGAATCATCATAATCCAATTCCGAGCACTCTAACTCGATAGTCAACTCTAGGTTGACTTTCCATATTCAAACTTCCTTCAAACATGCTATTTGCTTCATTTTTAATTCAATTCACTCCTAACTCACCCGATAGGTTCTAAAACCGATATAGAAGCATAAGATATGTTAATGCAAGGTAACGGGGTGGAAATTTCCGTAACGACGGGCCGGATCGTTACATTTTTCCCAACTTAAACAAACGCTCGTCCTCGAGCGGACTCGGAGTTGTACTAGAAGCCACCCAATAGCTGAATGACCTTACCAAGCATAATTTCAGGCGATCATACGTCACCCTATCTCACATAAGTCCGAAAACACCATGTAGTCAAAATTTCACGGACCATCTGAACCATAAATCACATTGTACTTTCTGAAATCATATGCCCAATGCAAATCCCATGCCTATACTCAGGATACACTCGAATCCACTGCAATAACCCATATTCACTACTCCGGGTGAGATCATATGATGTATCGACAACCCATTCACTCGAGACGATAGTCTGTAATCACAACAACTGGCCACAATAACCAAATACTAGCCGGAATCACATATACTCACACTCATTATTGGCTCCAACGATCATTTCGATTATAACACACCGCACTGGTGATATGACACCTCAACACCGGCCTAAGCCATGACGAGCACAACATAGGCTCCAACAGAAACGTCTGCACACACTCGAATCATGACAGCTCAAATCATGATAACTATCTCCAGCAAAAGAGCTGCAATTCAATTCCTCTATGCCATCATAACATAGAACCGAGATCGCGTCTCGCATTATAAAAATAGAGTACCCTGAATCCTCATCGAGAGGTCATAACATCACGTGGCCTTGCCACGATTCGTGATTCTATCCCAACATTATTACTCATGAAGCACCTCAAGCCGCTAAGCTCAAAACGGTTAGCCTCGCACAGATCTAGGTCTTGAACCCAAGCAATCAACCTCACCCACGGTGAAACAATTAACGTATGCTATTAAATCCTGAAAGGACACAACCGATGTGTCATTCGCCAAGCGATACTCAATACGGACTTTTCCTCAGAAGTCAGGAAGTATTGTATACCAGGTAGCAGATAACTAACTATATTTTCACAATATTTCGTTGCGGCGTGCAACCCGCTCCAATGACATACCCGTGGCGGCGTGCCACCCGATCCAGATACCATACATGTGGCAGCGTGCCACCCGATCCATATAAAACCCTCGCAAAAAGGAAATTCACATCGAGTCTCGCAAAAAAGAAATGCATATCGAGTCGAATTTTCTCATTACAGCAAACATATATATATATATATATATATATATAGCCTCAAGCTCGGCCACATGAAACGCATCCGACAACGTTTCTCAATACCGGAACTGAATCAATGGTAGATACCTCTACACTGACATTCGCCACTAAGGTCCAACTCACAAAGCAATGCCTACCAGCCGTCCGCTGGTCCTGGGTACAACTACTCTGTTGGAGCATACTCTGATGCTCTCTGCTACGCAATTTGTGCCATTTTCCGACATAGTCCATATCACATTAGTCTAGACAATCTGACCCATGACAACCAGTCAACAATCAAGTATCATAATTCGAATTCGTCTTATCAAGTTAAGAGAGAGCCTCTAGGACTTCCGATCTCCAATAATCACAAACGGTGTCGATACACATGATATACAACCACTGTATAGGCAGACTAACGAGAGCTTCAAGTCTCCAACACATATGTAACACATGAATCGATATACCTGGTTCCACACTCCACCATATGAATACATAATGCACATCAAGCGCCCATTCATTCCACGAAAGCCATCCAAGAATTTCACTATGCCATCAACGACTCAATTATTACAGTCGATCCAACAAGAGAACACCACCATGCCATTAGATATTATCAGTTTACATTACCTTGTCCTTTTTGGACCATATTCCCTGCCAAGTTAATAGAATAGCAGTACCATTTTCTTAAATCATCAGAAAGATCGATCTTAATTCACCTGCAGCTGTCCGCGCTACTCAATAATCTTTATTGACTTCCCAAATATTATGCACCGATCTCAAAATCTAGAATATACCATTATCAACTTTCCATAACACATCGTGTATACCATATCACACTAAGACAACATGGAAATTCATATCCCTTTCCTCCGCCTCAACATCGGCGCACTCAACTAGTCAAGGACTTTCGTGATCCCATATAGAAGAAAACTCATCTTCAAACCATGATAAAACACATCACAAACTATTTTTTCCCATTCGCTGCATAAGTTTAACTGCCAGGACTGAGTCCTTATACCCATATCAAGTTACACCACTGCCAGCACTCAAGAGCTTTGCTGCAATGTCTGCAAGACTCATTACTTCAACCACCTACCAGGAATCAATCGTATCCCCTTTTTTTTATACCATTCTGGTTCATTAACAAGTTGTTCCATTTACCAAGTTTCCTTTCTGATTCATCACTAATTTCATATCAGCCTTTACTGTAACACCATAATACACCAACTCATGTTACCACACGAGACTCGTACATAAGACCATACCGTCTAAGACCCACAGGCCACTGAATACTCTCTCAATGTTTCCCAGAAGGACCATATTCTACAATACTTTATTTCGAAGAACTTCTTGCGATTTGAATTCGTTATCATTACCTTCCAATACGGTTACATAGAATCCCATCATTCATATAATATAACTCAAATCTTGATCTCTTCTAACGAAACCACCGTCTTTAGCCACATGCGCAATCTTAAGGCACCTGATTGTTACGAGCAAAAATCTTGAACACTGTAAAACAAATTCTCGGGCGTCATTCACCCTTGTTCAGCTGTAATTCACCTGTCTTATTGAATAGAACTACTCGTGCCTTGCTAGAACTCTGACACCACAGAACATGATTACATACATATACACTTAGCTATCTTCCTTTTATATACACCGAACATTCTTTACTAACATAAGTTCACAACATCCTAGTATTTCTTCATATCTACGAAGCACCATAACCTTTATCAAAATTTCCCAACATACCTAGAGACAGAGCCAACACAGTACACAACAGTGCAATCAGTTAATCAAAAACAACCTCCCCAACTTGGCTTGGAGCCATACATCTTAGCGCTTTTAGCCACTCACAACATTCTTACTCAAATGATGCCACAATGTTCTAGTTAGATTAAACTCAAGTCATTTACAAGCTTCGATGGAGATTCGAATCATCAGAAATATTAATTCTTTTGCAATTCTTGCATTCGTTCACACACAACAGTTACGCCCACTCTTTAGGTGACAAAGATCTTTTCTAACTCCCAAATTTTCCAAAAATTTTGACAAAGTTTCCTTTGTAACTTGGCGTATCCACCTGCCAGAGAATCACCAAAACCATCCTAGCAATACATCGCAATGTATATCAACAACATTAATCTCAACACTATACAAGTTATATTATCAAAATTGATACATGGACATGCGCTGCACCTGCTCGAATCATAACATATGTCAAACACTTCTCACCGCAATACTCATAGCACAACCAATTCAATTTTCTTGAGTCTAAACTCATACGACCACACATAGTGCACTTTACATTTCCGCTAAGAGGCAATGAACATATTTCTCACGCCCATAACTAGGGCTACATATCAAATCATAACAAGAACTGAATACCTTACAGCTATCCCATTATCAAACTGCCATTTGCACAATAGAGATCAATACCGATCGTATGAACTTCATAATACCGACTCGCGAAATTAGTACCTTGGTGCTCAAGCCATAGACAAAGATCTGGCCTCAAGTCCTCCCGACTGGCCCAACATGAACTCACGGAGATTATATCTTGCCCCTCGACCGGGGAATCGCAAGCCATAAGTCAATTATATTACCGAGCGCTCGATGCGTACACAGACGTGCGGAAGGAATTTCAAAAGCATATCTCAAGCTGAATCAGGTACGCACGATAAGAATTCCAAGAAATGTGAAGTGATTCCTAAAGGTTCGCAGCCTCCCGAGGATAAGTACAGGCGTCCCCGTACCGATCCACAAGACTCTACTAACCGGCTCAAGACTCATGAGGCCTAGTAAACCTAGGCTCTGATACCAACTTGTCACGACCCCAAATCCGGTCGTGATGGTGCCCAACACACTGCTAGGCCAGCCCGACCAATCAAACATAACCACGGAGCCACAAGCTCACTTTATCCAATTTAAGCATAACAATGATAGGTATATTAAAAATAGGGAACCAAGTCCCAACACGTGCCAACTCCCATAGACCGAAGGGTCAAGAGTCATGAGCCTCTACAGAGTATACAAAGTGTAAATAGTGAATATAACTGTGGACAAGTGTGGGATGATCAGAACAAAAATACAGACAAACTGGAGAATCAGGTCCTGCGAACGCTGGCAGCTACCTCGACTGTCCAAAAGCACTCCCGAGCCGCAATAGAATCAGCTCCACTGTGATGTACCTGGATCTGCACACAAGGTGCAGGGAGTCGGGTGTGAGTACTTCCAACTCAGCAGTAATAAAAGTAAATAATGCTGAAGGGAAGAAAATCACGATAGGCACTATCTCATGCTACACAATACAGAACTATCTTTTTATTCCTTTCAAGCATATGTGAGTAGATTATTTAGAAAAATCTCAATTTTTAGCTACTTTCTTTCATAATAATATACCAATACCTGGATATAATCTCAAGCAATGCAAGTCCGCACTCATATCAGCCCCTCGGGCTCAGCACTCCTTATCAATTTACACCAGGAGATCTGGTCAATAAGGCAACTAATGCATGTGTGCCAGAAATGTATGAGTGCTGAATATTATGCCACGTAGTACACATAAACCAATGTATGTATGCCATGCAATGCATATGACCGCTACGGCGTGTAGCCCGATCCAATTTGGGTACCCGTGCTCACTGTGGGGTTCAGACTCCGGAGGGGCTCCTACAGCCCAAGCACAATATTAATATCACACCTGCTGCGGCGCGCAGCCCGATCCGTATACCACTGCGGCGTGCAGTCCGATCCATGCATGTGTATGCATATGCTCACATAAAATGTCATGCCCTAACATATGGCCCTCGGCCCCAATGAGTCTAACAAATAATCAAGAAAGCCCTACGGGCAACAATATCATATTAGCTCACAACTAAAAATGTTATTAAGACCTTGTTCAAGTTTTTCATAACCTTATAAAAATGTCTGAATAGCAAAAATACCATTTTAAACCTTAAATTTAGAATAAAATATGCACAGTGTTATCAAAACAGTGATACCAATCCCTGAAGGATTCAAGTAATTGGCACGAAGCCCAAACATGATAATTAGTCCAATTCATTTCAACAATTAGGTATTATTATTTATTACGCGAGATAGACCAAGTCACGATCCCCAATGGTGCTCTACCCCATGCCCGTTATCCGGCGTGCAAGTCACCTCAACACAGCACTAAGATGTGCAAGTCCGGGGTTTACTAACCCTCGGGACATCATTTACAAGTATTACCCACCTCGAACCGACGAAAGCTCATGCCCGCGACGCCTTAGCTCCTCGAACCGGCATCCACGCACGTCAAAACTAGCACAAATCAGCACAAATATATCAAAATAGGCAAATGGAACATCACCCAATCGAAAGAACTCAAAAAATATCATAAATCACGAAATTTGCAAAACCCGAGCCCCGGGCCCACATCTCGAAAAATTTTGAAACTCATATTTCTAGAACCCTCGTCTCGCCACGAGTCCATACATATAAAATTTACCAAAATCGGAGTTCGATTGGCCTTTCAAAACCCAAATTTTCGTTTTCAATATCTGGGCCACAATCCTTCACAATTTCTACCCAAATTCATGAAGAATGATGTTAATTCTACCATAAAATGATGTTTTTTAGTCAAGAAACTTACCTCCGATGAATACCCGATGATTTCCCAGCATTTTCCCATGATTTCTTCTCTTTAGGGCTCAAAAATGGCGTTTTGGGTATATGAACCCGTAAGTGAAATGTTTCTGGTTTTAACTTCACTGCTTGGAACCTTTGCTCTACGCGTTCGCGTGACTCCACTCACGTTCGCGATGCCCAGCATCATTTTACTCTTCGCGTTCGCGTTACCTATCACGCGTCCGCGATGCACTGATCCATTTTCCCTTCGCGAACGCAACATGCCCCCACGCGTTCGCGATGCACATTTCTTCAACCATCCGGAGGTCCTTTTACACGAACGCGGCCTCCATCCACGCGAACGCGATGTCTCACTATTTCCTCTTACGCGATCGCGACTAACCATATCGCGAACGCGATGCTTACCAGATTCCTTCTACGCGATCGCGGCCGTCCTCCTCGCGAACGCGCTGACCAAAGTGCCCCAGCCTACACGAACGCGGGTCTTGCCCTCGCGAACGCGAAGGCTTAGCCTTCTGCACAGTGATCTGCAATTTACAGCAGATTTTTCCAAGTTCAAAATGGCCGGATTATGGTCCGGATTCACCCCGAGGCCCCTGGGACCCCAACGAAAACCACCAACATACTCCAAAACACAATACGAACTTGTTCCAATCATAAAAACACCATCCTAAACATCAAAATCACCAATTACACATGGATTCAAGCCTAAGTTTCTTCAAAGCTTTCAAAACTAACATTCAATCCAAAACCCGATCAAACGACGTCCGAATGACTTGAAAATTTGCAGACATATCCAAAATCACATAACGAAGCTACATAAATTGTCAGAATTTTATTCCGACTCCCGGATCAAAATCTCACCTATTGATCGGATTTCGCCAAAATTCAACCTTAGCCAATTCAAGCCTATTTCTACACGGATCTCCAAATTCAATTCCGATTGCTCTCCTAAGTCATAAATGATCCCTCGAAACTAGTCGAATCATCAGAATCCGATTCCGAGCACTCTAACTCGATAGTCAACTCTAGGTTGACTTTCCATATTCAAACTGCCTTCAAACATGCTATTTGCTTCATTTTTAATTCAATTCACTCCTAACTCACCCGATAAGTTCTAAAAATGATATAGAAGCATAAGATATGTTAATGCAAGGTAACGGGGTGGAAATTTCCGTAACGACGGGCCGTGTCGTTACACCATTGAATCTAAAATCCCTAACCTACCACCATAGAACCTGGACCACTCTGTTAGCTGTGAGTACTGTTCAGGAGCTCCAGGACATGACACGGAGAAGTGTTGCCATCTGAAAACTGCAATTCAGAAGCTTATTGATTTAAGAAGAATTGAAGTCCAGCCTCTCGAGGGTCCGAATATTACACAAACCCCTTACTTGTTCATCATGAAGCTCATATGATAGAGTTGATGCAAAGAGGAAATTGCAAAAATCCTTCTCAATCTGTAGTGATGATTAAGTCAAGCGAAGTCAAGGTATAAGAGAAAGCAATGGGTGAGAAAGCGGTGATTACGGTCAAGCAAATGATGAATGAGCCAGTGGTGGTAACAGAGCCCGAGCCAGTGAAGGTGATAGTTCCTGGAGCAAGTGCAAAACATGTGTTGACTATGAAAGGGGCCCAAATAGAGCCTATTATTATCAAACCGGTTACTCAATTGCCCGTTGCAAATGCTAAAGTTTTGCCATGGAATTACAACAATGTGACCATCATGCATCGAGGGAAAGAGGTTAAAGATGAAATTTGTGAGACCCACGGGTTGACGAGGTCAGGGAGGTGCTTTGCTCCCGAAGAATTAAGAAAAGCAAAACTCACCAAAGATAATCCGACTACTATGAAGAAAGCTGTTACTGAGGAGGAGGCCGAGCAATATTTGAAGAAAATGAAAGCATGGGACTATTCGATAGTAGAACAATTGAGAAAGACGCCAGCGCAAATATCTCTGCTGTCCCTGCTGATTTATTCTGATGAATATTGTAGCGTATTAATGAAAATCTTGAATGAGGCTTATATGCCCGAGAAGATTACAGAAAGTCATCTTGAAAAGATTGTAAATAAAATCTTTGAGGTGAATAGGGTGACATTCTCAGATGACGAACTGTCAATAGAAGGAACAGAGCATAACAGGTCTTTGTATCTTACTGTGAAATGTGAAGATTCGATAGTAACTCGCGTGTTGATTGATAACGGGTCGAGTGCCAACATATTCCCTTTGTGTACTTTGGGAAACCTCAAGATTGATAATGAAATAATCCACAAAAATAACATTTGTGTGCGTGGGATTCGATGGAGGTGGAAAGAATACTATTGAAGACATCATGCTGGAGCTTACCATCGCACCGGTAGAGTTTACAATGGAATTTCAAGTCTTTGATGTTGCTGTATCCTACAATCTCCTACTGGGTCGACCATGGATTCATGCAGCGAAGGCCGTACCATCCTCACTCCATCAGATGGTAAAGTTCAAACGGGACCGTCAAGAAATAGTGGTCAATGGCGAAGATAATTCTTACAACACCATCACTTCTTTTGAAGAGGTTGAGGGCGATAAAGGCCCCTGTGTATACCAAGTGGTAGATACTATATCAATCACTAAAATTCCTGAGGGCAAGCATGTTCCGGTGCCAAAAATAGCTTCCGCATTAGTTATGGTTGCTACGGAGATGTTGAAAAATGGGTTTCTCCCTGGAAAAGGATTGGGAGCTGCATTACAGGGAATTACATAGGCGGTATCTTTTCTCGGTAGCATTGACACTTTTGGGTTGGGCTTTAATCTAACCATTGCTGATATAAAGAGAGCCTGAAAACTGAAGAAGAAAGGTTGGACCCTCCCTAAGCCTATCCCTCGCCTCTCCCATTTGTTCGTCAGGTCTGGTATAAAGAGGCGTTCGACGATAGTAATGCTCAACTTAGTAGAGATAAGGCCCGACAGGGAGCTACTTGAAAGATTTGAAAAGCTATTTGAAGAGGTAAATATAGTAGAAGAAGCTGAGGGCACAAGTGAAATGGATATCCAATTTGTTGGATCCCAACCCAAGATGAATAACTAGGAAGCTACTCCTCTTCCGACTAGAAGGGAGTTGTGGTAGTTAGCTTTTGTTGTTTTATTTTTAAATCTATTTTATTTCAAGGCTGTAATACAGACTTCTATGTTCCATTCAATCGGATGTGTCAAACCTTGTTGTCTTTCAAAATTTTAATGAAATGCAATTTCTTTCTTCCACCATTTTTGATAGCCTTATTTTATTTTTCTTTTCTTGTACAGTCCATTTTATGCTAATTTCAATGATGTGTCATGCATAAGTAATTCCCGGCCCAGTCTTGATAATCAAATAGTAATACAAGAAATTATATGTGATAATGAGGCGGAGTATGATGACGAGAAAGCTTTGGAAGAAATTAGTAAGGAGTTGAGTCAATATGAGGAAAAACCAATACCAAACTTAAATGAGATGGAGGCCATTGATCTGGGGGATCAGGAAAATATCCGGGAAACAAAGATAAGCGTTCATTTGGAATCCTCACTCAGGGAAGAATTGATAAAATTGCTACATGAATACAAGGATATATTTGCATGGTCATATGATGACATTCTGAGACTGAGCATTGATTTGGCAGTTCATAAATTTCCCACTTACTCAGAAAGCCCGCCTATCAAACAGAAGTTGAGGAAATTCAAAACAGATATTAGTGTAAAAATAAAAGAAGAAGTCAATAAGCAGTTTGAAGCAAAGGTTATACGGGTTACCAAATATCCCACCTGGTTAGCCAATGTTGTTCCTGTTCTGAAGAAAGATGGGAAAACCAGGGTGTGTGTTGATTATCGAGACCTCAATAAAACAAGCCTGAAAGACAATTTTCCATTGCCAAACATCCACATATTAATTGACAATAGTGCCAAACATGAGATTGGTTCTTTAGGGGATTGTTATGCGGGTTACAACCAGATCCTGTTGGACAAGGAAGATGATGAAAAGATGGCATTCATCATGCCTTGGGGAACATATTGTTATAGGGTGATGTCAGTTGGACTGAAAAATGTCGGAGCAACATATATGAGGGCAATGACTACCATGTTCCATGATATGATACATCGGGAAATTGAATTTTATGTGGATGATGTCATTATCAAGTCCAGAAAGCAATATGACCATGTTAAAGACCAGAGGAAGTTTTTCTAGAGGCTTCGAAGGTACAATCTCAAGCTCAATCCAGCAAAATGTGCTTTTGGGGTGCCGTCAGGAAAATTATTGGGGTTTGCGGTAAGTCGGCGTGGTATTGAATTGGACCCGTCTAAAATCAAAGCCATCCATCAATGCCTCCACCAAATAGCAAGAAAGATGTGATGAGTTTGCTCGGCAGGTTGAATTACATTAGAAGATTTATCACTCAGCTTACATCAACTTGTGAGCCTATCATTAGATTGCTGAAGAAAGATGCTGCAGTTAAATGGACTGATGAATGTTAAGCCGCATTTGATAAAATCAAGGAATACCTAGCCAATCCACCTATGTTGGTTCCGCCAGAGTTAGGAAGACCTCTAATACTTTATTTGACGGTATTGGATTATTCCTTCGGCTGTGTATTTGGGCAGCATGATGAAACAAGAAAGAAGGAACATGCAATTTATTATCTCACCAAGAAATTCACGTCTTACGAGGTGAAGTACTCTCAATTGGAAAGAACGTGCTGTGCTTTGACCTGGGTGGCACAGAAATTGAAGCACTATTTGTCAGCTTATACCACTTATCTCATATCTCGATTGGACCAGTTGAAGTATAACTTTTAGAAGCTTATGCCCTCATGGAGGCTTGCTAAATGGCGAATCCTGCTTACAGAATTTGATATTGTTTATCTAACCCGCACTGTCATTAAAGCACAAGCGGTTTCCGATCGCTTAGTAGAGAATCCAGTTGATGACGAATATGAACCACTGAAAACATATTTTCCTGATGAAGAAGAAATGAGTATTGAAGAATTGGAACAAGATGAAAAGCCTTGCTGGAAGTTATACTTTGATGGGGCTGCTAACAACAAAGGCGTCAGAATTGGAACGATGCTTATTTCAGAGACAGGTAAGCATTATCCTGTCACCGCTCAGCTTCGTTTCTTTTGTACCAACAATATGGCTGAATACAAAGCATGTATACTAGGATTGAGAATGGCTATAGATATGGGTGTTCAAGAGATTGTAGTCATGGGTGACTCGGATCTCTTGCTACATCAGATTCAAGGAGAATGGGAAACACGTGATTTAAAACTCATACCATACTGGCAATGTCTACATGAACTATGCTAACGGTTTCGGTCCATAGAATTCAAGCATATCCCGAGAATCCATAATGAAGTTGTTGATACTCTGGCCACTCTGGCTTCTATGTTACATCATCCGATAAAGCTTATATGGACCCGTTGCAAATCCAGGTTTGTGATCAGAATTCTTATTGTAATATAGTAGAAGAGGAACTCGATGGTGAGACGTGGTTCCATGATATTAAAGAGTATCTTAGAATGGAGGTGTATCCGGCATAGGCCTCAGGGGATCAAAAGAGAGCTATCAGATGATTAGCAAGTGGATTATTCTTTAGCGGAGGATTTTGTATAAAGAACTCCGGATCTTGGATTGTTGAGATGTATAGATGCAAAGCAGGCTACAATAATTATGGCTGAAGTACATGTAGGAGTCTATGGACCATATACATGAGTGGGTATGTGCTAGCAAAGAAAATACTCAAAGTAGGATATTATTGGCTTACTATGGAGCGGGACTGTATCAACTATGTGCGTAAATGTCATCAATTCAAGGTGCATAGAGATTTGATTCATTGTCCACCATATGAGTTGCATACAATGTTGGCACCATGTCCTTTTGTTGCTTGGGGTATGGAGGTCATTGGGCCAATAGAGCCAGCAACATCTAATGGGCACAAGTTTATTCTGGTTGCCATTGACTATTTTACTAAATGGGTTAAGGCAAAGACATTCAAGGCAGTACCCAAGAAGGCAGTGTTGGATTTTGTGCACGCAAACATCATTTGCCGGTTTGTAATTTCGAAGGTGATTATTACGGATAATGGTGCCAATCTTAATAGTCATTTGATGGCAGAAACATTTTAGAAGTTTAAAATTACGCACCACAATCCCACATCATATCATCCTAAGGTGAATGGAGCAGTTGAAGCAGGCAATAAGAACATTAAGAAAATTATTGGGAAAATGGTGGAAGGATCAAGACAATGGCATGAGAAATTACCATTTGCTTCGTTGGGATATCATACTACCGTTCGAACTTCGGTAGTTGCAATCCCTTATTCATTGGTGTATGGCACGGAAGAAGTAATACCCGCAGAAGGTGAAATACCCTCCCTTCGAATCATTGCGGAGGTAGGAATTGACGATGATGAATGGGTCAAAACCCGATTAAAACAATTAAGTTTGATTGATGAGAAAAGACTGGCAGCAGTATGTCATGGGCAGTTGTATCAACAGAGAATGGCCAGAGACTATAACAAGAAAGTGCGTCCACAAAAATTTGAAGTCAGACAATTGGTATTGAGGCGCATCTTACCTCATTGGGCAGAAGAAAAAGGAAAGTTCGCTCCTAATTGGCAAGGGCCATTTGTTGGATCACGAGTGTTGTCTAATGGAGCATTATATCTAACAGATGTGGAAGGAAAATGCACAAAATGGCTATCAATTCTGACGCACAAAATATACTATGTATGATTTCTTTATCTTCATGTATCTAATTGTATTTGTCATATTCTTGAAATTGAAATGATGAAGGCTTTTGTTTTTCTATCCAAACACTTTAATCCATTACTATCCCTTTGAGCCTTATTACATTAGTTTTTCATATCCCTCTTTCGGAATCAATAACAAAGTCAAAAATTGAATGATGAAATGTCAAAGAAAAAGAAGAAAAGGGAAAAGATGAAAAAAAGGAAAAGGATGGAAAAGAAAAAGAAAAGAAAAAGAGAAAAGAAAAGAAAAAGAAGAAATAAAAAAAAAAGAAGAAAAATGCAAAGAAGAAGAATGAGAGGAAGGAAGTATCACAACAATGAAGCGATTCTATAATCTGAACTATGTTTTTACTTGATCCCGAATGGGTACGTAGGCCGCCTCACTGAGGTTCAATCACAACAGAAAGAAAATCCAAGAGTCCCCAAATATTAATACTGGGGTAGAAGTTATGTTTATGGTGGGAGATATGATTCCGGAAGTTGTAATTTTTAAACCCAAGTTGGAAATTTTGAGCCTTTGTACCTTTCTTTCGAAACCCATCCAAAAGCCACATTATGATCTAAAGAAAGACTTTCTGATCAATTTCAAGGAATGTCAGTACAAGTAGGTGAAGTAAAACATGTTATTGACAACACTCTGTGTCACACCCCAAATCGAGGAACATGACCGGCGCCTGACCGGGTTGCCCCAGTCAAGCGGACCTGGGTGCCTTTCATTCACACGCGTTACCCCTGTGTTGACTGTTTCTCATTAACCAAATATACTACTAATCATAATTGATTTCACATTAAACAAATAAAACGATACGAGTGATTCATTAACAAGATTTCAATTTTTACAACGCCCGACATAACACCATATATATACATAAGACTGGAGTCCCACAGTTTACATGTCTACAGAGCCTCTAGGATACAAAAAGAGAAATACAATACTTGCCGGTAACAAGGCTCCGGCTATACCTTACAAAACCAAAATGAAATCTAAACCGAAGTGGCATGAACCACACAAGGCCCCGAGGAAGAAAGGGCTCACCAAAACGAGCAATGGAAGGAGAAGGATACTACTGCCGATGAGCTAAAGTGCCTGCTACTGATCCACCTACAATCATGACACGAATGTAGCGCCCCCGGCAAAAGGGACGTCAGTACACTTGAATTGTACTGGTATGTATGGACAAACTTTGTCCCAAGTAAACTCAAGCCATTAAATTACATCAACAATTAATTAAGTCAACTAACCATGTTTCCACATTTTCCTCATCTCAAATAATTCTCAACACAAAACACTTTCTACAATCAACCAATTTAACAATAACCAATCAATCACGTAAAGAACAAGTAGTCAAACAAAGGGGCAATCAGTGCCCCACAGGTTGCAACTCTCCTGCTGTCTCCTTTCACAATTTCACATTATTGATTTATGTATCAATTTTTAATAGCGATTTCGATCGTTTTCCATCCTTATTGCCCCTGACCACCCTTATTACCTCGGCCACCCTTATCACCCCAACCCACACCTTATTTCACCACGTTGCGGCGTGCAACACGACCCCGCCTTACAGTTGAAAACACAACAATTTCAAACAGCAGATAAGGTACTACACACAATTTCAACAAGTTCAAATAAGCAACTTACACCTTGGTTCATGTTCTCAATTTCTTCTCAATTCAATATCACAACCATGTTACAATATTTCCACAATTCAAGTGTTTCATCTCTTTCCACAATAAACCAATTCTCAAGTGTTTCGTTTGTTTTCCACGAGGTGCCATATAGGCCATCATAGTCATTATTCACAATTCTTTTGCCAAATTAAACTCTCATTTTACGTCACTCATAGCTCAACAACAAACTTTGATTATCCAACAACAACATCAAGAATTTCACACAATTTGTCAATTTAACACGAGACAAACAAACTTCACACATATAGGCGATTTCACAAGAATCAAAATTAGCCATACATACCTGGTGATGATCTTTCTTCCTACTTTATGCTTACCCAAGATATCCTACTCTTGCCAACCTTGTTCTTGAAGACTCTTACTTCTACTCACTTCTTTTTACTAGAAATCAAGTTCAATAATCATGCATGAGTGTAAAAATTCTATTTTCAAAAGCTATTATATGCAAACCTCTCTTTACCCAATTAAAACTGAAAATCAAAGAAAGTAGTTAGGGTTTTTACCTTGAAAATATTGGGGAAGTTGAATCCTTGCCCTAGAATCCCTTGGAATTAAGTAGTTGGAACAATCTTTGAAGATGAAGAACTTCTCTCTCTAAAAACCCTCTCTTCTCTCTCTAATTTTGGTGAGATGATATGATAAAATGAAGAAGAAAGGTGTTATATTAAAGAAGAGATCGGGTCAAAATGTTACAAAAATCGGGGCCGGGGTCAAATATGCGGTCACTATGCGACCGCAGAATCCACATGCGGTCCGCAAAGTGACCGCAAAAATGGCCTCAAAGTTATGTAGGTTCTGTGAAGGAATGCGGTCACTATGCGGACCGCATGTTGATTCTGCGGTCGCAAAAGTGCACCGCAGATTTGACATGCGATCGCATATCGACCGCACTTTTGACACGATTTTGGGCAACTCTCCGGAACGATTTGCGGCAAGAATGCGGTCCGCATGTCAGGTTTGCGGTCGCATTCTTGACCGCATATTTGACACTTTTTCGGAAAAATTATTTCTCTACATTTTTGAAACTTAAATCACTACCAAGGGTCCGAACCGCGGCAAGCAAGCTCGCCGCGAAGAATTCTACGCATTCCTAACACATTATTCGGACCATGACACCACAGCTACTAGGTTTTATGCACAAAAATTTTATGGGGCCTTACATCCTCCCACCCTTAAGATCATTCGTCCTCGAATGAGGAATTTGAAATAAGTGAGTTTTGAAAGACATGGTATGCAAGCTATCAAGATTTTGACTAACTTTTATATTTTAGAAAAATTTCGCCAGAGTTTCCTTTGTATTATGGACATATCCACCTGTCAGAGGGCCCCCGAAACACATTACCAAACAACAATACACCAATACAACATTTCCCACAACTGGTATACACTTCCTTACCTCAACGAATGCACATATTCTATCACATTGTTACAATTTCACAGAAACTAGTCACTTCAATGAATTCTTACCTTATTAAACCAATTTAACACCATGTACACTCAACAAACCATTACCAATCTATACTTACTATTAGTCGTTTATTTAACACGTAAATCTTTATAAGGATTTCATTTATCAAGAAAGGTTCAAGTGACCCAAGGTAACAACACATTTAACTCATTACAAAACGAAGGAGACTTTACTAACACTAAGAGGGAAACAACTTAGGCAAGATGACAGTTACTAGGAGTAGAAGGGTCACCTAATTTCTTCTAGGCTTGATCAAACAAATGGGGGTACTTTTCTTTCATCTCTTTTTCGGCTTCCCACGTGGCCTCCTCAACTTGTTGACTTCGCCACAATACTTTAACGGAGGCAACTTCCTTATTTCTCAACTTACGGACTTGCCTATCAAGAATGGCAACTGGAACTTCTTCATATGACAAATCTTCATTAACCTCTATAGCTTCGACTTGCATGATGGTGGATGGATCTCCAATCACTTTCTTCAACATGGACACATGGAATACCGGGTGCACTGCTGACATCTCAGGAGGCAACTCTAGCCTATAATCAACTTGACCAATCCTTTGAACGATCCGATATGGCCCGACATACCTAGGACTCAATTTCCTTTCTTTCCGAATCGCATGACTCCCTTCATAGGAGATACCCTCAAGAACACCCAATCATCGACTTGAAACTCCAAATCCCTTCGACGAACGTCTGCATAGGACTTTTGACGACTCTGTGCTGTTTTCATTCTCTCCTGAATAACCTTGACCTTTTCCATAGCTTCGTACACCATATTTGGCCCTAGCAATTCCGCTTCACCTACCTCAAACCACCCAATTGGCGATCTACATCTTCTCCCGTACAATGCCTCAAACGGAGCCATTTGAATGCTAGCATGATAGCTGTTATTGTAAGCAAATTCTATCAGTGGCAAGTGTTCATCCCAATTACCTTTAAAATCTAAGACACAAGCCCGCAACATATCTTCGAGCGTCTGAATGGTCCGCTCGGCCTGTCCATCGGTCTGTGGATGGAAAGCTGTGCTGAGATTCACCTGAGTTCCCAAACCTTGCTGAAACTTCTTCCAAAAGTTAGCGGTGAACTGAGCCCCGCGATCTGAGATGATAGAAAGTGGAGTGCCATGAAGCCTTACTATCTCTTTGATGTACAATCTTGCATATTGCTCCGCGGTATCAGTGGACTTGACAGGCAGGAAGTGAGCTGATTTGGTGAGTCGATCTACTATCACCCATATTGAATCGAACTTACGCTGAGTGCGAGGTAACCCTACCACGAAATCCATATTGATCATCTCCCATTTCCACCTTGGTATTTCTATAAGCTGAGTTAATCCACCAGGCCGTTGATGCTCGGCCTTCACTTGTTGACAGTTCGGACATTTAGCTACAAAGCCCGCCACATCCCTTTTCATACCGTTCCACCAATAAATCTCCTTGAGATCGTGATACATTTTCGTTGAACCAGGGTGCACAGAATACCCTGGAAGTATGAGCCTCTGCCATCACTCTTTCCCGAAGCTCGTCCACATCCGGAACACATAGCCTATCTTGACACCGCAATACACCATCTTCGCTGCCGAGTACAAATGCTGAGGTCTTGTCATTCATGACTGCTTCCTTCACCCGAACCAATGCTGGATCCATGAACTGTTTTTCCTTGATTTCCGCGACCAATGATGATTCTGCTCCATTATGCACCAAGATATCCCCCTCGTCTGCCGCCGAAATACGAACCCCCAAGCTGGCTAATTGGTAGACCTCTCGAGCCAGGGGTCTCTGATCCACACCCAAATGAGCCAAACTACCCATGGATTTCCGACTAAGAGCGTCCGCTACCACATTTGCCTTCCCTGGATGGTACAATATGTCCACATCATAGTCCTTGAGTAGTTCTAACCACCGCCGCTGTCTCAGATTCAGCTCTTTCTGCTTGAACAAATACTGGAGGCTCTTGTGGTCCGAAAACACATCTACATGAACCCCATAAAGATAGTGTCGCCATATTTTCAAGGCAAACACAACAGCTGCAAGTTCCAAATCATGCGTCGGATAATTCTTCTCATGGTTCTTGAGTTGTTTGGAAGCATAAGCTATAACTTTTCCGTGCTGCATCAATACACATCCCAAACCGACTCTGGAGGCATCACAATAGACTACAAATCCCTCCGTGCCTTCGGGCAAGGCCAATACTGGTGCCGAGGTCAATCTTGACTTCAATTCTTGGAAACTTTTCTCACATGCTTCGGACCACTGGAACTTAACTGCTTTCTGCGTCAATTTAGTCAATGGGGAGGCGAGGGTTGAGAATCCCTCTACAAACCTCCGATAGTACCGTGCCAGACCCAAAAAGCTGCGAATCTCTGTCGGGGTCGTGGGTCTAGGCCAATCTTTCACTGCCGCAATCTTCTGAGGATCCACCATAATTCCCTCACTAGAAATAACATGCCCTAGAAAAGCTACGGACTTCAACCAAAACTCACATTTTGAGAACTTGGCATACAATTGATGCTGAAGAAGGGTCTGCAATGCTGCTCTGAGGTGAACGGCATGATCTTCCCTGCTCCGAGAGTAGATGAGGATATCGTCAATGAATACAATCACAAAGGAATCTAGGAATGGCTTGAAAACCCGATTCATAAGGTCCATGAAAGCTGCTGGGGCGTTGGTTAACCCAAAAGACATGACCAAAAACTCGAAGTGACCATAACGAGTTCTGAAGGCGGTCTTAGGAATATCCTGCTCCCTGATTTTTAACTGGTGGTACCCACACCGTAAATCAATCTTTGAGAAGAACTTCGCTCCCTGCAATTGGTCAAACAAATCATCCACTCGAGGCAATGGATATTTATTCTTAATGGTGACTTTGTTAAGCTGCCGATAATCAATACACATTCGAAGTGACCCATCCTTCTTTCTGACAAAGAGAACCGGAGCACCCCATGGCGACACACTCGGTCGTATGAACCCTTTCTCTAATAAATCCCTCAACTGCTCCTTTAACTCCCTTAACTCTGCTGGCGCCATTCTGTATGGTGGAATGGATATTGGCTGAGTATCCGGCAATACATCGATCCCAAAGTCAATCTCCCTATCCGGCGGAATGCCTGGAAGCTCATCCGGAAACACTTCAGGAAATTCATTCACAATTGGCACGGACTCGAGGGTAGGCACATCTGAGGTGGTATCCGTTACCCGAACCAGGTGATAGATACACCCCTTCTTAATCATCTTGGAAGCCTTAAGGTAGGAAATAAACCTACCCCTTGGCACCACACCATTTCCTCTCCATTCAATGACTGGCTCGTTAGGGAACTCGAGCCTCATAACTCTCGTTCGACAATCAAGTTTGGCAAAGCACGAATAGAGCCAATCCATCCCCATAATTACATCAAAATCTACCATCCCAAGCTCAATAAGATCGGCCTGTGGTATCACGACCACCCACCGTAACAACACAATTCCTATAGACTCGTGAGGTTGTAATAGAATCACCAATAGGAGTCGACACAGAGAACGGCTCATGAAGCTGTTCGGGTTCTATCCCAAAGCTTGAAGCAATGAATGGAGTAACATAAGACAAGGAGGACCCTGGATCAATAAGGGCATATCAATCAATAGTCTGAACAGACATGATACCTGTAACAACATCTGGAGAAGCCTCGGCATTTTGGCGGTCATTCAATGCATAGAATCGGCTAGGTCCACCCCTACCCCGAGCTCCACCCCTAGATGCACCACGCCCTGCTGCTGCTGGAGTACGCGCTGATGATGTAGCAGCTGAAGAACCGGATGACCGAGCCGATCCCCTACCTATACCCTGACGGGGTGCACGGCAGTCCCGCTGAATGTGACCTCTCACCCCGCACCCGAAGCACACTGGAAGGTCAAGGTAGCATGTCTCTGTATGAAATATCCCACACTTGGGGCATGTTGGTCTCCCCTGCTGCTGGGATCTCACCCCAGGATGACCAGACTGACGAGACCTCCTGCTGTCTGAACCAGGTCTCGAGTAACTGCCCTGCTGATGACTGTGCACGGATGGCGGTGCACTCACGGAGGACCGAGCATATGACTGGGATGGCCCTGATGACCCCTTCCCTGGAAGTGATCTCCCTGAACGACCCATTGACCGGGCCCTGTTGCTACTTTCTCTTTCTGCACGAATCTTCAATTTCCTGGCCTCTGTGGCCCTGAGCAAACCCCACAATCCTCCCATAGTTCATGTCTGAGTGCAAAGCTGCTGTGGCGGCCTCATTCACCACCAAAGGGCTAAGGCCCTGAACAAACCGTCGAACCCGGGCATCCATGGTCGGCACTAAATGAGGAGCATACTTGGACAACCTTACAAACTCCATGTGATACTCCCAAACACTCATACTGCCCTGCTTGAGGACCTCGAACTCAGTGGCACGGGCTGCCATTGCCTCAGCAGGTAAGAAGTGGTCCATAAATGCATCTACAAACTCATCCCATCTGGCCGGAGGGCTCCCTTCCTCACGGGAATCCTCCCACATTTCGAACCATGAACGTGCCGCTCCCTTCGGCCTGTAAGAGGCCAACTCTACCCCCTCTATATCTGTAGCCTTCATCACTCTGAGGGTCTTGTATATCTCATCAAGGAATTCCTGTGGGTCAGCCTCTGGATCGGTACCTGAAAATTCTGGAGGGGCCAATCGCAAGAACTGGTGGACTCTGGAGCCAAAGGAATCTCCCTGTCCGCTGGAGGATGCAGGGGCATCATGGGATCTCTGGGCCTGGGCGGCTACTAACTGTGTTAACATATGGATGGCTCCCCTAAGTTCTTCATTAGAGATACCAGAGCCCGAAGCGGGAACTGTATCTGAGTCAGGAACACCGGCAGGAGGAATGGTGGCATCCTCTGCCGCGGCTGGAATAGGGACACTTGGGTTTTGAACAGATGGGCCATGCAAATTCGGGACCGGTGGGTCATTCTCTCCCACGGCATCGGGTACATGATTAACAGCTGCACTTGGGTCGGCATTGGCCCTAAGGCCGAGTCTAGCCTTCTTCTTAGGTGCCATATTCTGAAAATTTGGGAACAAGGCACGAATTAGACACGGATATCTCCACATTGCACTTTACCGCACGATATAGATTATCAAAGAAGTAGGTAAATTCCTAAATGCCCGTGTAGCCCCCTACTTATATGATGTGGTCGACAACACACCTATAAGAAGGGCACTACTAGACACGGCTCCGAGACATCCTAGGACACTTTAAAACCTTAAGCTTCTGATACCAAGTTTGTCACACCCCAAATCGAGGAACATGACCGACGCCTGACCGGGTTGCCCCAGTCAAGCGGACCTGGGTGCCTTTCATTCCCACGCGTTACCCCTGTGTTGACTGTTTCTCATTAACAAAATATACTACTAATCATAATTGATTTCACATTAAACAAATAAAACGATACGAGTGATTCATTAACAAGATTTCAATTTTTACAACGCCCGACATAACACCATATATATACATAAGACTGGAGTCCCACAGTTTACATGTCTACAGAGCCTCTAGGATACAAAAAGAGAAATACAATACTTGCCGGTAACAAGGCTCCGGCTATACCTTACAAAACCAAAATGAAATCCAAACCGAAGTGGCAAGAACCACACAAGGCCCCGAGGAAGAAAGGGGCTCACAAAAACGGGCAGTGGAAGGAGAAGGATACTACTGCCGATGAGCTGAAGTGCCTGCTACTGATCCACCTACAATCATGACACGAATGTAGCGCCCCCGGCAAAAGGGACGTCAGTACACTTGAATTGTATTGGTATGTATGGACAAACTTTGTCCCAAGTAAACTCAAGCCATTAAATTACATCAACAATTAATTAAGTCAACTAACCATGTTTCCACATTTTTCTCATCTCAAATAATTCTCAACACAAAACACTTTCTACAATCAACCAATTTAACAATAACCAATCAATCACGTAAAGAACAAGTAGTCAAACAAAGGGGCAATCAGTGCCCCACAGGTTGCAAACTCTCCTGCCGTCTCCTTTCACAATTTCACATTATTGATTTATGTATCAATTTTTAATAGCGATTTCGATCGCTTTCCATCCTTATTGCCCCTGACCACCCTTATTACCTCGGCCACCCTTATCACCCCAACCCACACCTTATTTCACCACGTTGCGGCGTGCAACACGACCTCGCCTTACAGTTGAAAACACAACAATTTCAAACAGCAGATAAGGTACTACACACAATTTCAACAAGTTCAAATAAGCAACTTACACCTTGGTTCATGTTCTCAATTTCTTCTCAATTCAATATCACAACCATGTTACAATATTTCCACAATTCAAGTGTTTCATCTCTTTCCACAATAAACCAATTCTCAAGTGTTTCGTTTGTTTTCCACGAGGTGCCATATAGGCCATCATAGTCATTATTCACAATTCTTTTGCCAAATTAAACTCTCATTTTACATCACTCATAGCTCAACAACAAACTTTGATTATCCAACAACAACATCAAGAATTTCACACAATTTGTCAATTTAACACGAGACAAACAAACTTCACACATATAGGCGATTTCACAAGAATCAAAATTAGCCATACATACCGGTGATGATCTTTCTTCCTACTTTATGCTTACCCAAGATATCCTACTCTTGCCAACCTTGTTCTTGAAGACTCTTACTTCTACTCACTTCTTTTTACTAGAAATCAAGTTCAATAATCATGCATGAGTGTAAAAATTCTATTTTCAAAAGCTATTATATGCAAACCTCTCTTTACCCAATTAAAACTGAAAATCAAAGAAAGTAGTTAGGGTTTTTACCTTGAAAATATTGGGGAAGTTGAATCCTTGCCCTAGAATCCCTTGGAATTAAGTAGTTGGAAGAATCTTTGAAGATGAAGAACTTCTCTCTCTAAAAACCCTCTCTTCTCTCTAATTTTGGTGAGATGATATGATAAAATGAAGAAGAAAGGTGTTATATTAAAGAAGAGATCGGGTCAAAATGTTACAAAAATCTGGGCCGGGGTCAAATATGCGGTCACTATGCGACCGTAGAATCCACATGCGGTCCGCAAAGTGACCGCAAAAATGGCCTCAAAGTTATGCAGGTTCTGTTAAGGAATGCGGTCACTATGCGGACCGCATGTTGATTCCGCGGTCGCAAAAGTGCACCGCAGATTTGACATGCGATCGCATATCGACCGCACTTTTGACACGATTTTGGGCAACTCTCGGAACGTTTTGCGGCAAGAATGCGGTCCGCATGTTGATTCTACGGTCGCATTCTTGACCGCATATTTGACACTTTTTCGGAAAAATTATTTCTCTACATTTTTGAAACTTAAATCACTACCAAGGGTCCGAACCGCGGCGAGCAAGCTCGCCGCGAAGAATTCTACGCATTCCTAACACATTATTCGGACCATGACACCACAGCTACTAGGTTTTATGCACAAAAATTTTACGGGGCCTTACACTCGTATACCTGAAGATGAAAATATAAAAATGAGAGAGTCTTATTGGTGAAAACCCTCACGGACACCATAAGGAGATGTGAGTTGAGAGAGATAAAATGAGAGAGTCTTATTGGTGAAACCCTCACGGGCACCGTAAGGCGATGTGAGCTGAGGGAAATAAAATAAGAGAGTCTTATTGGTGAAAACCCTCACGGGCACTATAAGGCAATATGAACTGAGGGAAATAAAATGAGAGAGTCTTATTGGTGAAAACCCTTACGGGCACCGTAAGGCAAAAGTGAGAAAGAATTTTGTCGTGGAAGAGCGGCAAAGCAAGAAAATTTGGGGTTTAGTTGAAAATCAGTTGGTGAAATGAAGTTGGCAAAAATGGCAATTGACAGTTGATTGGTTGGACAGACTGGGTCGGTTAATCCAAATGCATGGCATGATTAAAAGAATCAGTCTTCCCACTCAGATAAGTTTCCTCCTTTTATCTTTTAAAAGTATTTCTACCCTCAAAACTTTGAGGTCATTGCATTTCATTTTCTTGAAATTTGTCTATAAGACATTGTCACTTGAAGCTAACTACCAGCTTCTCAGTTATATGGCACAACAAGATGGGGATTCATCAAAGGACAGTTGAAACAAAAGGATATATGGCAATAAGATATTCAGAGGAAGAAGCAAAAGTTCACCAGAAAGAAAAAGAAACAACAAGAGAGAGACACAAAGGAAAACAGTCGGGTCATCCGGATCGGGAAATCTTGAAAGACAACCAGAAATTATGGCGAGGCAATACAAGAGAAAGATGGAGCAAGCTCAAATGTGGGAGCAAGGCCAACAAGAATGCCAGCAGCTAACCACCGTTTTATACTAACAAATTGTTATTTGATTAGAACAGGAACAAAATATTCAAATTTTTACTAATCACTTTAAAGTGAATGTGACCAATATGGATAACAAGGGAGCACAAATTTTGGCAATCGGGCACCCACTTGGAAAATAAGGGAAGACAGTTAAAAAGAACAATATGCGAAGAAATCCATTTCAATCTCAGTAATCAGGCACCCACATGAAGGATAAGGGAATTATAATCTTTAATTGTCAAATTGTATGTATGATAATATGTTGCACCTAGTTATCAAGCCAGGGCAGAAATTTTCTTTGTTTTGTATGACGTAAGCAGGCACCCACCTGAAGAATTAGGGAATATCGTTTCAAGTTCATAAGCAGGCGCCCACCTGAAGAATAAGGGAATATCTTTTCAAAGTTGTAAGCAGGCACCCACCTAAAGAATAAGGGAATATCTTTTCAAAGTTCGCAGGCGTCCACCAAAAAAATAAGGGAATATCTTTCAAGTTGTAATCAGGCACCCACCTGAAGAATAAGGGAATTATAGCATAATTTCATCACAAGTTAATATTTAGTAATATCATGCACCCAGTTATCAAACTGGGGAAGAAATTTTATTTGTTTTGTATGATGTAAGCAGGTGCCCACCTGAAGAATAACGGAATATATTTCAAGTAATAGCAAGAAGGAGCCCACCTGAAGAATAAGGGAATATCTTTTCAAAGTTATAAGTAGGCGCCCACCTGAAGAATAAGGAAATATCTTTTCAAAGTTCGCAAGCAGGCGCCCACTTGAAAAACAAGGGAATATTTTTTAAGTTGTACTTAGGCACCCACCTGAAGAATAAGGGACATATAGCACAATTTCATCACAAGTTAATATTCAGTAATATCATGCACCTAGTTATCAAACTGGTGTAGAAATTTTCTTTGTTTTGTATGACATAAGCAGGCACCCACCTGAAAAATAAGGGAATATCTTTTTCAAGCTTAGCAAGCAGGAGCGCACCTGAAGAATAAGGGAATATCTTTTCAAGTTCGCAAGCAGGCGCCCACCTGAAGAATAAGGGAATATCTTTTTCAAAGCTGAACAAGCAGGCACCCACCTGAAAAACAAGGAAATATATTTCAAGCAAGTTGTAAGCAGGTACCCACCTGAAGAACAAGGGAATACATTTCAATTTAGCACACTTGAAAAATAAGGGAACATATTTCAAGCAAGTTGTACGCAGGCACCCACCTAAAGAACAAGGGACTACATTTAAATTTCAACAAGCAGGTGCCCACCTGAAAAACAAGGGAATATATTTCAAGCAAGTCGCAAGCAGGCACCCACCTGAAGAACAAGGGAAAACATTTCAATTTTAACAAGCAGACGCCCACCTAAAACACAAGGGAATATATTTCAAGCAATAGCAAGCAGGCGCCCACCTGCAAAACAAAGGAATATATTTCAAGAAATAGCAAGCAGGAGCCTACCTGAAGAACAAAGTAATAAATTTCAATTTTAACAAGCAGGCGCCCACCTGAAAAATAATGGAGTATATTTCAAGCAAGTTGTAAGCAGGCACCCACCTGAAGAACAGGTACATTTCAATTTCAACAAGCAGGCGCCCGCCTGAAAAACAAGGGAATATATTTCAATTAATAGCATGCAGGAGCCCACTTGAAGAACAAGGGAATACTCTTTCAACCAAGAGTAAGCAGGGGTCCACCTGAAGAATGGACACAGTCAAAAGTTATTATACAAGATCAAGGCAATTCAAGTACAAGATAGTAGGCATTAGATAGGATTTTGTAAATCATAGAGCATAGCTTAGGCTAACTTCTTTTATCTTTACAACGGTATAATTTAGGGATCAACAAGCAGCAACAATAGCAACAATAATGAGATCACAGCTTCATGGTAGTCCCAACTACCAGACATTCCTGAACTACACTGACTTGATTCTTGTTTAGCCTATGATATGTAGGCAATCTCTAAAGCAGGATGCGGTCAAAACTTTCAAAAATGCTTCACACGGAATATGCGAACGGGAAAAAATCTCTCATTACTGCTCACTTATCTTTGCACTGAAACTCTGCGTGTTCCTGAGCAAAGAGGGGCAGCTGTGAGCACGTGATTTTTCCCTAAGCAGATTATTCCCAAATATATGCAAAATGATTTTTTGAATTTTTTGTGGCAATTTTTTTATACTTGTGTGCATAATAATAATTCATAAAATATGTAGAAATACCAGGAATTTATTTCTATGATTTTGGAAACAAAACAAAGAAAATCAAAATACACATCTTTTTTTTAATTAGAAAATACTAAAAAATAATAGAAACTAATTGCTTTTTTTTAAATTTTAGTAACAATCAGAATAAGTAAGAGGAAAAAGAAAATACAAGGAAAATAGAAAATAAAAATATAATACAAGAGTAAAACACAAAAATATAGAAAGGAAGTAAATATAAAAATACAAAAAAAAGTATAATGAAAATAATACAATACAAAAAATAATGGGCTAAATACAAAAATTGGAAAAATAGTAGCCCAAATTGTATAACACTGCCCAGGCCCAAAAGAAAGGAACCCGGTCTGCCCATATACAAATCCAAACGACAGCATACATGGATATTATATCTGGACCGTTAAAATCTTTGATCAAATGTCCAGTGGTGATGGCCATCATTTAAATAAAACGACGTCGTGTATTGAAACTAATCTAAGTCGTTGATATAACTAATCCAATGGCCACGATTACGAGACCACTTAAATCGAAGGACATCGTTTGGGGAGTAATGAATCTGAGTCGTTGGTTCATTTGATCCAATGGTCTCAGATCATTAAGTGTTATTAAATACACAAATGTTACATATCATTTCATATTCACACCCTTCGTCCCCAATTTGAAACCCTAGCCGCCTTAAGATGCTCTCAACCATCGTCGGAAACTACCGGCGGTGGAACACTACCATCTCTAATTGAACCGCCATGAACACCCCACAACCCCCTCAGTCTCCTCTTTTACCTCATCCAGTTAGTTTGCCGTGAAAACCCTTAGAAACCGTCGAATACTCCAAAAGGTGTCGCCGAAACCCTACTCCGACGAATACCACCTTTGAACTAGAACTCATCCTTAACATCACATAGTTTTTTTTTGCCTCCTCTTTCACTCCATTTAAGCGGTTTCCTTCGAATAAGCCCAGAAATTGTCGAATTTGTCAAAAGGTGTCACCGGAACCTTACTCCGGCGAACACCTTTGTCCCAAAATCACCCTGTACATCCCGAGAATACCTAGCTTCACGTTTTAAGAGTCTTTTCTACAAAAAGAGACTCGACAAGACTGTCCGAGAGCAAAAACCTCAAGAAATAATATCCAGAACCTCAAAGGTCCTGGAAATTCAAGAAAAATGAAAAAAAGGAAAACAAAAGAAAGAAAGAAATAAAATAATAAGAAAAAATGGAAATCTAAGTATTCTGAACCCTTTTTATTTTTTACCATTCTTACTTGTGAATTGCATGGCTGTAATTTCTCTTCTCTGAATAAGTTCTTAGTCAAAATCGTATGTTTGTTGTTCATAATGGTCTCACTTATATTTCTAAGGTTTTACTGGTGAAAATCTAATTAGTAACTAGGTTTTCTGTTAATTAGATCCCACCTCTGTTTAAATGCTCTTTTGAATCTCATTAATTGATTATTTAGATTATGATTCAATTTTATCTGTGAAATTGACTATTATTCGGTTAATTTTGTGAATCAATTTTGACTTTTACTTCTGGGTATTTGATTAGGATTGGGGTTAAAAGGTAAATAAAGAGAAAGGGTAGGGTTAATTTGGGGAAAGCTAATGGGTATGCTATAATAAACCTAAGGGGGTAGGGGTGTAATTGAGAATTCTTCTTGGTCCACGGATAATTAAGTAAAGGGCAAAGGGTATTATGGGCATAACAAAAGGGCAATTGAGCAAAAATTGAAAGCAAGTGAGGGCAGTTTAGACTATTAAAGGTTATGGAATATGGTAGATGCCACTAGAACCTTCTAGAAGGGGTTCTAGTGTATTTTCAAATAACATTAGTGTAGTTCTCTGAAAATAAATCATAAGAGGAAGGGTAGAAACTTTGAATATTTAATTCAAATGTTCCTCCCATTTTTTTCCCCTATAAATAGGCCTCATTAGGCAACTTTTAATAAATTTTAGAAGGTCTAATAATCTAAAATCCTTATAATCTCTTCAATTTCAAATTTTATAGTTTCATCCTTAGAAGATTCTATAAATCCTATAATACTACTGTTGCATTGATTCCGGCTTGATTTCAAGTTGAAATTCTCTTTCATTTTGGCATTTTGTCCGTTGATCCGTGCTTCACTTGGTCTGGATTTGGTTGTTGAAGTTGTTTTAACAAGTTGCGGTGTGTTGCTGTGGTTATTGATCCTTATTTCTGCCTAGTTTCTCATTGATCTTCTACTTCCAAGTACACTTCTAAAAACTCGAAGATGTAGTCATAAAGTATGGAGATATGAAGTGTTCGATTGATGCCATTAGTCTATCAATTCTGCCGATTTTGTTGATGTAGAAGTAGTTAGATTCATGTGTATTCATTAGGAATGAAGTATATGTGTAATTGGACTGTTGGACTCGGATTTTTGAAATTTTTAAAGTAGTTTAGTTTAATCGTCATATATATAGCACATGTGAAATAGATTAATGGTAAATCAGTTACATTAGATTATAGATTAGAAAAAATTGAAAACAATGTTAAAATTTGTTTTGGTTGAAATTTTTGGATTTTCAGTGGTTACGAACAAAAAAACTGGAATGAAATTTTGATATTTATTTGTTAGCCTTAATTTTGTATTGGCCAGTTATTAATTTGTAAAAAACATGAGTTTGTTAGAATTCGAATGTTGTTAATATCCTTGCATTGTTTAGACTAGTTCAGCTATAAAACTCGCGTTAAGATCTAGTAGCAGATGTAAAATAAATGTTTTAATATGAACGAAATTTATACTTCAACTTGAGTATGTTTTCTGTAGTTTAACTTTAATATTTCCAATTGAACAAAAGTAGTAATTCAATTTTGCATTTGAACATGTTAGAATTTCAACTGATAATAATAGTAAAAATATGTTTATAAAGATAGTTAATATGTGAATAGTTTAATAACAGATGTAGTTAATTTGAAAAAGGTCAAAACAGTAATGATCAAATAGGAATTCAGTGCTATTGCATTGATTGATTTCTAGTAATATATAGCAACTATAACAACCCTGTAAATCCATTACTTGATCAGTAATCACATATATGCCTGTTTTGGATTCACGTTAGTAACATGGGCCTAACTCAGGCAGAAAGGTCCATATTTAGTAGCAATAGCCTCGTGGCCTATTTGAGTGAACCAATGTGTATGAACTGGGCTAGAATGATCCCCTGCGCGCAACTGTGCCCTGTTATTCATTGGCCTGATTTCAAGGCTGAAAGCACACGCAGGCCTGAACATAAATGAAAAAAACACAAATCACAACTAGGCAGCATTATTTGGTATTTTGATAAGATAAAAACAGTAGTAGAAAATGTAGCACACCTTAGGATTGAACTCTTAAAAATAAATTAGACGAGCCTCGTTTGAGAATAAAAATGCACGGGGCCCTCAATTAATTGTTATTAAACCTTTAGATTCGGAAGGACCGTTTAACGAGTTTCACGGTCTTTCCCAAAGTTAACAAGACATAGATACTTTAGGCGCAATTTATAATACACATTCTCAAGTATGGGTGCACATTTATGTGGCCCAAATCTAAATCTCAACGAAGTCAAAATATATTAAAAGTCACATGCGTACTGGTATGGTATGGACCAAAATACATTTTCACGACGTTGCAATTCTTTAAAAATGATAAAGCGGAATATTAATAAATGCATGTAAAAATGAAACATATAAAGTAATCAGATAAAAACAAATACAACAGTTGAGCGACCGTGCTAGAACCACGAAATTTAGGAGTGCCTAACACCTTATCCCGGATTAACAGAATTCCTAATACGGATTTCTAGTTCGCAGACTGTAACAGAGTCAAAATTTCCTTAGTTCGGGATTAAACCGGTGACTTAGGACACCATTATTACCTTACGTGGCGACTTTGAAAGTTAAAATAAACTAATCCCGTTCCGACTGTCCTTAAATTAGAAAAACTCCTTCCCTTTTATTATATCCCTTCCCGGGGTATAAATAAATAAGAAGCTCATTAAGAAAAAGGAGGTGTGACAGCGGCACCATTGTCACACCTGCGCAAACCCAAACCGCAGGTGCGGTTATAACATAACCAACATCTAAAGCTGAAATTTTAATCTCGAAATATTTCCGTCAACCATCCGAAATTATTTGAGGCCCCCGGGACCTCAATCAAAGGCACCAACATGTCACAAACTACTATCCAAACTTGTATCAATCCTTGAAACACCTAAGACAACATTGAAACCTCGAATTAACCAAGGATTTAGGCCTTCGAACTTTGAATTTTCTCAAAATATGTTTTTGATCAAAGAGTCTATCAAACCTCGTCCGAATGACTTGCAATTTTGTACACACGTCAAATTCATCACTACGGGACTACTTCAACTGCCAGAATTTTATTCCGACCCTCGGATCAAAATCTCGCTATTAGACAAGAAACTTTAAAATTTAACTTTTGGAATTTTAAGCCTAAATTAGCTACGGACTTCCAAAACATAATCCGATCATACCCCTTGGCCCAAAATCACCTAACGGAGCTAACAAAACCATCAAATTTTTGTTCTTAGACCATCTTCATGTTGTTCCGACTATGGTCAAATTTTTAAGACTTAAGCTCTCATTTAGGGACTAAGTGTCCCAAAACTCTCCGAAATTTAAAACTGAACATCCCAGAAATTCAAATAGTAGGAATAAACTCGGGGAAGACAATTAATAGGGGATTTAGCGTTTATTCTTAAGATGACATACAGGGTGGTCACATTATCCTACACTTAAACATTTGTTCATCCTCAAATGAGCATAAAGATATACTTAAAGTAGTGAAAAGATGAGGGTAACAATTATGGGTATCTTGCTCGGTCTCCCAGGTTGCCTCCTCGACCAGCTGGTCCCGCTACTGAACCTTCACTGATGCAATGTTCTTTGATCTCAGCTTTCTAACATGCATGGTCAATATTTCTACTGGCTCCTCAACAAAGGATAGGTCCTTGTCCAGCTAGACTGAACTGAAATCCAACATGTGCGATAGGTCACGGTGATACCTCCGAAACATCGAAACATAAAATAACGGATAAACTCCTACCAAGCTGGGAGGTAAGGCAAGCTTATAAGCAACCTCTCCAACTCGCCTCAATATTTTAAAAGGGCCAATAAATCTTGGACTCAACTTCCCTTTCTTCCCAAATCTCAAAACGCCCTTCATAGGCGAAACTCAAAGTAGAACCCGCTCCCCAACCATATCAGAAATATCATAAACCTTTCGTCTTGCATAACTCTTCTGTCTGGACAGGGCTGTACGGATCCTATCCTGAATCACCTTAACCTTCTATAAAGCATCCTGAACTAAATCTGTACCCGTTAATCTAGCCTCACCTAGCTCGAACCAACCCACAGGAGATCTACACCACCTACCATACAAAACCTCATACGGTGCCATCTGAATGTTGGGCTGATAACTGTTGTTGTAAGCAAACTCTTGCAATGGAAAGAACTAATCCCACGAACCCCCAAACTCCATCACACAAGCATAGAGCATACCTACAAGAATTTAAATAGTGGGCTTTGACTGTCCGTCCGTCTGAGGGTGAAATGTTGTACTCAACTCTATCCGCGTACCCAACTCAAGTTGAATGACACTCCAAAATCGCGAGTTGAACTGAGTACCTCTATCCGAAATGATAGAAACTAGAATACCATGCAGACGCACAATCTCCCAGATATAAATCGCCGCAACAGCTCTGAAGAATAAGTCATACACACAGGGAACTTGGTTAGCCGATCCACAAAAATCCCAATGGCATCGAATTTCTTCAAAGTCCATGGGAGCCCAAATACGAAGTCCATGGTGATCCGCTCCCACTTCCACTCCAGAATCTCTATATGTTGAAGCAATCCACCTAGTCTCTGGTGCTCATACTTCACCTGCTAACAATTAAGGCACCAAGCTACAAACACAACTATATATATCTTGATCGCCTCCACCAGTAATGTTGTCTCAAATCCTGGTACATCTTCGCGGCACCCGGATGAAGCCTCCTCTAGAATCAGCTCCCGAATCCCATCAACATTGGATACACAAACCTGACCTTGCATCCTCAATGCCCTATCCTCACCAATGGTCACATCTCTGGCATCACTATGCTGCACCTTGTCCTTAAGGACAAGCAAATGAGGGTCATCATATTGTCATTCCCTGATACGATCAAATAAGGAAGATAGTGAAACCACACAAGCTAGAACCTGACTGGGCTCCAAAATATCCAATCTCACAAACTGGTTGGCTAAGGCCTGAACATCCATTGCCATAGACCTCTCCGATACTGGTAAATAAGGCAAATTCCTTAAACTCTCTACCCGATGACTTAAGGCATCAACCACCACATTGGCCTTACTTGGGTGAAACAAAATAGTGATATCATAATCCTTCAGCAACTCTAACCACCTCTTATGGCGCAAATTAAGATCCTTCTGCTTGAACAAATGCTGCAAGCTGTGATGGTTGGTACAAATATCACATGGCAGACAGTATAGGTAATGGCACCAAATCTTCAGGGCATGAACAATGGAAGCTAACTCAAGATCATGGACATGGTAGTTCTTCTCATGAACCTTCAACTATATGGGCGCATAGGCAATCACTCTACCGTCCTACATCAACACCGCCCTGAGGCCAACTCTCGAAACATCATAATAGACCGTATAAGACCCCGAACATGGAGGGAATATCAATACTGGGGCCATCATCAAAGCTGTCTTGAGCTTCTAAAAGCTCGCCTCACGCTTTCTCGTGCACTAGAATGGAGCACCCTTCTGGGTCAGTCTGGTCATAGGGGCTGCAATCGATGAAAACCTTGCCACAAAATAACGGTAATATCCCGCCAAGCTAAGGAAACTACAAATCTCTGTAGCTGAGGATGGTCTGGGCCAACTCTACACTATCTTTATTTTTCTTAGATCCACCTAAATACCCTCACTCGATACCACATGGCCTAACAATGCCACGGAATAGAACCAGAGCTCACATTTTGAAAAGTTTGCATATAATTTCTTTTCTTTCAGAGCCTGAAGTACTGTTCTCATGTGTTACTCATGATCTTCCTGACTCTGTGAATATACCAGGATGTCATGAATAAAGACAATGACAAAAGAGTCAAAATATGGTCGAAATACACTGTGCATCAAATGCATAAAGTCTACTGGGGCATTGATCAGCCCAAATGACATAACAAGAAACTCGCAATGGTCGTATCAAGTTCGAAAAGCAATCTTCGGGATATCTGACTCCCGAATCTTCAACTGATGGTAACTTGAGTGCAAATCAATCTTAGAAAACACCCGTGCATCCTAGAGCTAGTCAAATTGATCATCAATACGGAGCAAGGGATAACAGTTTTTTACTGTAGCCTTGTTCAACTGTCGATAATAAATACACATACGCATAGAACCATCCTTTTTCTTTATAAATAAAATAGGAGCACCCCATAGTGATACACGGGGTCGAATTAAACCTTTATCAAGTAATTCCTACAACCAATCCTTCAGCTCCTTCAACTCAGTAGGAGCCATACGATACGGAGGAATAGAAATAGACTGAGTGTCTGGCAACAAATCAATGCCAAAATCAATATCTCTATCTGGTGACATGCTTGGAAGATCAGCTGGAAATACATCAAGAAAGTCCTGCACTACTGTAACTTAATCAACGGAAGGGGTATCAGTACTGACATCTCTTACATAATCTGGATATGCATCATACCCCTTCTCAACTATACATTGAGATTTAAGAAAAGAAATAATAGTACTGGGAGTGTGATCTGAAGCACCCCTCCACTCAACATGCGCTATACCTGGCATAGCCAGCGTCACAATTTTGGTGTGACAATCAAGAATAACATAATGGGGAGACAATCAGTCCATGCCTAAGATAATATCAAAGTCTACCATGCTGAGTAACAATAAATCGGCTCTTCTCAAAACCACTAAGAGCAACCAAACATGACCGATAAATGCGGTCCACAAAAGAGGATCTCCCACATGAGTAGAAAAGTAAACAGGGAACTCAAATAATCCTGTGATACACCCAAATACAGAGAAAAATAAGAAGATACATAAGAATAGGTGGAGCCTAGATCGAATAGAACTGATGCATATATGTGACAAACCGATATAATACCTATGATAACAAAATCAGAGGCGATAACCTCGGTACGGGCAGAAATGGTACAGTATGCATGGCCTCCCCTTCTAGGGTAACCCTACCCCTAGCTGGCTGATCAAGTGGACTAGCAATTGGGACTGTAATCATAGCCTGAGAACTCTGCGGAGTACAATGTGGCTGAGAAGTCTATGGAGCTGAACCATTCCGAAATCTGGGGCAATCCCTTACCATATGGCGCATGTTTCCACACTCAAAACAAGCTCTGAGAGGATGTTGTAGATGTGACTGGCTCGGACCAAGTCTACTGAATTGACCTCTTGAAACATCTTGTGCAGGAGTCGCGCTAGAAACCGGGGGTGCATAATAAGGCTCCTGAGATCTAAGAAGAGCTAGAGTACTGCCGGGTGTTGGAATAGCTGAATGAACATGGCTATTCCTATAACCCCTACTATGATGACTTGCAGCTGAGGTACGAGTATCAGAGTGATGGCCCAACTCTCGAGACCTCTTGGCCTCCCTTTCTTCTCTCTTCATAGCATGCATGCCCTCAATCCTCCCAGCAATGCTCACTACCTACTGATAAGGAATATCCATCTCTAACTCATGAGCCATGCTAGACCTAATGCTGGCAATAAGGCCCTTAATAAACCGGTGAACCCTCTCACGAACAGTAGAAACCAAGGTCGATGCATGCCTAGCTAAGCTAGTATAACATATAGCATACTATGAGACAATCATAGTAAACACAAATGCTCAAACTTAGTACGCCATGCATCTTTGAGGCTCTGAGTAACCAACTCTATCAGAAATAAATCTGAAAACTAGCTCCAAGTCAGCGAAGTAGCCTCGTCCGGACTGTCTAACTCATATGTGCGCCACCACTCATAGGTGGCTCCTCGAAGATGCAAAGTAGTGAATGAAACCCCACTCGATCCTAATATACCCATAATACGGAGAACATGATAACACTTCTCCAGAAATCCCAAAGCATTTTCTGATGCTAGTCCGCTGAATACTGGAGGATCCTATTTCTTGAACCTCTCAAGTCTTCGTTGTTCATCCTCTAAAGCTGCTTCCCTATCCTAGGGATGGCCTGGGGAAACATGCTGCTTATGAATAATATCTGGGACCTGATCAACATGCACTCGCTATTCAGGAGTGCGAGTGACGGGAGTTTATGTTCCTTCCCTGGTTTAGGATGTGGCTACAGTAAGGGGAAGCAACCCTGCTTGTGCCAAAGTGGTTTACATACCCATGAACTGTGCCAGAGTCTCCCAAAGTGTTGGCATGGTAGAGCAATAGGTGTGTCAGGTGCCTGAACTTTAACTGGCACTGTTGGTGGCTCCTCGGCGGCAGCTCACACATGTGCTCTAGTTGCACCATGTGCATGTCCTCGACCTCTACCCGGACCCCGGCCTCTAACGGCTGCAGTAGGGGCGCAGGTGCCTGATGATCCCGAGTAGCACGTGTCCTCACCATCTGTGAGAGAATATAAGACAAAAATTTAGAATTGTGATATCAAAAATCCCGCAAGACAAGGAATTCAAATAAAGTGGGATTTTCCTAACAGTTACATAGCCTCTCGTAGATAAGTACAGACATCTCCGTACCGATCAGCGAGACTCTAATAAACTAGCTTGTTATCCATGACTCCTATGAACCTAGAGCTCTGATACCAACTTGTCATGGCCTTAGTTTACCCTTCGTGAACTATCGTGACGGCACCTAGTCCCTATGACTAGGTAAGCCTAAAAATGCGGAAAAATAATCTAAACTTGTGGAATTAAATAGACAAATGTCAAAATAACTGAATAGAATAATATGTAAATGTCGCTTGGCATATAAACACAACTTCAAATTCTGATACACTATCCCCCAAAACCTGGAAACTCATGGATCCACAAGCTAAGAAAGAACTACATAGCTCTAATCTCCATAATGTCTAATAAGAACAGAAGTACAAAAAGACAAAATACTAAACACAGGAACAGAAAGAGACTCCTTAGTATGCGGACGCGACAGATATACCTCGAAGTCACTATAGTAGTCGCCTCGCCTCAAGAGTGACAGGACTAAATAGAAGTACTTGGATCTACACATGAAAAACATGCACAGAAAGGGCATGAGTAAGCCACATCGGTACTCAGTAAGTGCCAAGTCTAACCTCGGTTGGGTAGTGACGAGGAAGGTTAGGGCCCTACTGATATAAAATACAAGGTATAATCCAATAGTGTGAAATAAGCAGTATAAGTAAGTGCGAACATCAGTAATATAGCGAAGTGTAAAGAGAACAACAACAAGTTCACAGAACAACGAAAATACAATGTAAACATTGGAGGAAATACAATTCAGTACCAATAATACCAACCGGGGATCTGGAGGATGCCGTCCCAATTTCCATTTTCATCTGTCCAGTTGATCTCCCAGGATACTGTCCCGTAGTCCAATAATTAATGTACATGGGATCTCCCGGCAATCTAATACGTAGTCCCAGATATAATACCCTGTACTGGGGAATCTATCGGGTGCATTCCCATAGTTCCATATAGCTGTACATGGGGTCTCCCAGTAATCTAACCCGTAGTCCCAAATATAAATGTGTAGGGGGATCTCCTAGGAATAAAACTCGTAGTCCTAATATAAAGACGTAAAAAGATCAGAAAAATACTTAGAAAAATATCAACTTCACAATAAGGCAGCAAATAGTCTAGTCTAGCATGTTGCACATAGTCCAAATAAGTCATGTTGAGAAAGTAAGTCAATTAAGCCAATTAGACATGCTTCCATAGATTAACAACACACTTAAATCACAAATAGTACGAACAATAAAGGGAAAACATTTAAGGCTATTTTAATGAAAATAGGATTTTTATAATTAGCACAACGCTCTCGTCACCTCACGTACGGGGCATTTCAATTACCATAATATCAATTCTAAGGGGAGAGTCCTCCACGCAAGGTTAGACAAGCCACTTACCTCGAACAAGTGCAAGTCAGCCCGATATCACGCTTTTTCTATGAGTATCCCACTCCAAATGGCCCAAATTTATTCAATTAAATTGTATATTATTAATAATACTTCATGTAACTGATTCTACGATTAAATTCCAAGTTAATGCGCGAAATTATATAAAATGACCAAAATGCCCCTTGGGCTCACGTTTCGGAATCGGGTAAAATTTGTATTACCAGAAACCTCACACTCTCATGATTCAAACCATACCAAAATTGTCCAAATCACATATCATTTCGACCCTAAAATCCTCGATCCTATCCGAGAGGGTTTTGAAACTCTTCCAACTAAATTAACAAATTTAATGCCAAAACTAGTAATAGATTCGAGTAATCTGACAAAAATTAAGTTAAGAACACTCACCCCGTTGTTTTTCTTAAAAAATCTTCCGAAAATTGCCTCTCCCCGAGCTCCAAATTGGTGAAAAATAAAAATGGGTCAAAGTCCCATTTTCAGAACTTAAAACATTCTGTCAAGCAAATTTTCGCATCTGCAGAAAAAATGTCGCATCTACGGTACCGCTTCTATGGAAAATATACCTCATATGCGGGAAATATACCGCATCTGCGGTTCTTGAGAAAATGGCTAAAATCCACATATGCAGCCCTAATGTCGCATCTGTGGTACCATTTGAGTGAAAAACATACCGCATTAACGGTTCCTGTGAAAATGGCCAAAAATCCGCTTATGTGCCACCTTAGCCTCTTCTACGGTGCCACACCTATGGAACCCAAACCGAGGTGCAGTTATGACAGAACCAGCATCTGAAGCTGAAATTTTAATCCCAAAATCTTTCCGTCAGCCATCTGAAATCATTCCGAGGCCATCGGGACCTCAACAAAAGGCACCAATAAGGCACAAACTACTATCCAAACTTGTACCAATCCTTAAAACATCGAAACCTCGAATGAACCAAGGATTTAGGCCTACGAACTACAAATTTTCTCAAAATACGCTTTCGATCAAAAAGTATATCAAACCTCGTCCGAATGAAATGAAATTTTGCACACACATCACATTCAACACTATGGAACTACTCCAACTACCGGAATTTCATTCTGGTACTCGGATCAAAATCTCACTATCAGACTGGAAAAAATTAAACTTTCGGCATTTCAAGCCTAAATTAGCTATGGACCTTCAAAACACAATTCGATCATACCTCTAAGACTGAAATAAACTTACAGAGCTAACAGAACCATCGAATTTTTATTCTGAGACCGTCTTCACACAGTTCCAACTATGGTCAAATTTCTAAGACTTAAGCTCTCATTTAGGGACTAAGCATCCCAAAACTCTCCGAAATTCAAAATCGAACATCCCGGCAATTCAAATAGTAGAAATAAACTTGGGGAAAATAGTTAATAGGGATCGGGGCATTAATTATTAAGACAATTGGTCGGGTCGTCACAATTTCTCATCTCCTACGTGAACGTAGGTGAGTTGACCAAACCACGTTAAATATTTGTGTGTTTTTTGGTAGATTTCTCTTTGTTGTATGACTTATCATCGTTCAACATTTTCTTTACTAGATTCTGCATAACATATGATTTTTCGGTCCTAACAAGTGGTATTAGAGTGAGGTAAAAGACAGGTTCATCTTAACGGGTTCAGTTCTAGCTACAACATATTTGACAATAATCGTGATTTTTGTCTGAGAATTTGACATGAGTTCTACGCACGTTGAGACAAACATTGTGGCGGAGATTTGGAGATGCAGCCTATTGAAGGCTATGTGAAGAAGGTGGATCAAATTTATTTAGTCAGAAACTTCAGGTGAAAGGAGAGAATTGTTAGGTGTTTGTCCAGATTTTCCACCGTATTTGGTTTTTCTATCTCTTGAAGGAAAATAGCATTATAATTACCTTAATTGAGTTTTCTTTTTTATAAAGGAAATTATAAATCTCCCATATTTGGATAGTCTTTTTTTCTTATAGCAAAAGGTTTGGACTTCTACAAATTGAGGATCATTCCTTCTCATTCAGTAGCATTCACAATGTAGCCATATGGGGTTTGAGAGTCGTGTTCAGGGAGAAAACTTTACGGGACAAATGTTAGTGTGTCACTTGTATTTGCCTCTTCGTGAGGTTGTTCTCTCGATATTTTGTACTCTCTTTTATTATAGTGAATTGCTTGTCTCTATCGTGGACGTATGGTAGTTGATCGAACCACATTAAATTTTTGTGTCTCTTTGGTAGATTTTTCTTTGTTGTGTGATTTATCATCGTTCAACATTTGCTTTGCTAGATTCTACGTAACACCTAATATTTTCGGTCCTAACAGTATGGGTAGTCCGGTGCACTAAGCCCCCACTATGCATGAGGTTCGAGGAAGGGCTGAACCATACGAATCTATCATAGGAAGCCTTACAATGCATTTCTGCAAGAGGTCGTTTCCACTGTTCTAACTAGTGATGACAACAAATTTACGAGTTATCCAAAGACTTCCCTTCTTATTTTTGATATGCAAGCTATTATTTTTTTAGTCTCACTATTTTCCTTATGTTGCTATTTCATGTCGAGCAACTTCAACCAAGCACCACAATTGTTTGAACCTATACAATGGTTCAGAAGAAGAGGAGCCTTAGGGTAACTGATAAAGTTACAGTCATGTCAGTAGAAGGTCATTGGCTCAAGCTGAGGAAACAGTCTCTTGCAAAAATGCAAGGTAAGACTAAGAACAATAGACCCTTGTGATCCGATCCTTCTTCGAAACTCGCACATAGTGGGAGCTTACTACTTAGTGCACTAGGCTGCCTTTTTTATACAATGGTCCAGGCATCTTTAGAAAAACTATATATGTTATGGAAACAAAGGGTATGAAAAAAGGTTTTTAGTATGATGTGGAGGTTTGTGTATTGTACAGTTTTTTTGTTTGTTTCTCTTACTATGATTCATGTTTGAGGCTTTAATGTAGTATCATTGTATTTTCATATTGAAGTTTGACTTTATAAAGTTTGTAGTATTCGTTAGTCTAGCAAATGAGAATGTCGGCCTCAAGATGAATTTAACTATTTAGTTGTAAAAATGTCAGTGAGTCTAGAAATATTTAAGCCAGCCCAAACTTGTTTGGGACTAAAGACTAAAGACTAGTTGTTGTGGTTAGTCTAGAAAATTTTTAATTTAACCGCCTTATATTAATTTCTTGAAATCTCATTAAAGAAGAAGAAGAAAAGATGAAGAAGATTCTGATGATTGTATGGGGTCGAATCAAATTTAACTGACAAAGGCCGAGGGCATTTCCTTCCCCCCCAACCCTTGTGACTTCAAGGGTACGACCCTCAGTCATGTCTTCGACAATAATGGCATGGTGTTGACGAGTACACGTAGGTGCCCCCTCCCCCCTCCTTTTTCAAGGATGTCAACGGCCCCTCGACGAACTGTACTTTAATGAGAAAACCCCTCCTCTATATAAAGAAGAGGTTTTCCTTGTTGTAAGGGACCATGTGTTATTCTCTAATAATACAACTTATGATTATTCTCTCTCTATTATTCTCTCTCTATTTTCCTCTCAGTGGTGATCATCGATAATATTCTTAACTTCTTCATTTTTACTAATATTCATAATATTAACAATGTTGATCCTATTTCGAGGTTTATTATACTTGATTATGATTTACCCCGTTTCTATATTTTTGGTTGTCCATAGCTCATAAAGTAATCGATAACTTTTGAGTCAAACAATTTGGCGTCGTTTGTGGGGATTTCGAGAATCAAACCTATAGTATACACCAAAAGATCAGCTAACCATATCATCCATATCCCACAAAAACCTAAAAATGACCGAAAACAACACTAGATTCAAAGCTATAATGGTGGTCACAACCAACCTCTTGAGCTCTCTTAATGAGGTCGGCGATAACGCTGTCACCAACACCACCCCCGATGCCGCACCAGAGGTAGAAATTTCACCTTCCCCATCTGGGAATCTAGCAACCTTGTAGGACAAGGAAACTTCCACATCCGCTGCAAAAGAAGCACCCCCGGCAGTTAGGAAATTACTGGAAGAATGGTTGACGGGTACCGTGAGCGGCTTAGTGGAAAAATCACCACAGGGTCACATCAAAGCAATACCAACGATGAGTACCACTACTACAGCGGACGAACAAGGAGAAGTGTGAACAAACAACCAGTCTATCGAAACACAAATCCATGACGACACGCTGGCATCCATCTTGAGAAAAATGGAAGAAATTAAGAGTGAAAACAAGGCTCTCCGCAACCAAATGAAAGAGCACCAGGATAGGGTGGACAAGATCCCCGGAGCACCTAAATTACTACCAAAACGCGACGTGGGAAGGTTCGTGAAACAACCATACTCTGAGGAAGCCGCCCCCTACTCCATCCCAAAGACTTTCAAGATGCCCCCTTACTTGAGGGTGTATGATGGAACCACCGATCCCGAGGATCACCTCATCCATTATGTTACCGCTGTGAAAGGTAATGACCTATCAAAAGAGTAGGTACCATCTTCCCTATTAAACAATTTTGGCGAGACGCTGAGCGGAGGAGCCCTAACATGGTACTCCTAATTGCCTGCCAAAGCAATTTCAACCTTTGAAGAAATGGCAGACAAGTTCGACACCGCGCATGCTAGTGCAAAGAAGGCGAAGGCGAGGGTGACAGACATCTTTGCCGTCAGGCAAACCACAGGCGAGGGCCTCAGGGACTTCCACACTAGATTCAACAGGGTGAGGATGAGTCTGCCAAATGTGTCAGAAGGCATGGCGGTCGCTGCCTTCAAGAACGGACTCATCAGGGACGACTCCAGAGCAACCAAGAAGCTGCTGAACCATCTCATGAAGTATCCTCCCACAACATGGGACGAGATCCACAACGCCTACTATGCCAAGGTACGAGTGGACGAAGATGATCTCAACGGGCCGACCAAACGGCTGACAAATATACAATCAGACACAAGGAAAGATTAACGTCATGAAGGACGTAGAGAACATCCCCCTCACCCCAATAAGGAACGACATCAGCCATACATGAGATCTCCCCATCTGCCTCCTCGATATGCAGACGCACTACAGCGACATCTCGCCCCGCTAGGAAGCAAAAGAGGTACACCCCCTTTGCTTTCATCACTTAACATTTGTGTCTCTCCTTTAGATATAGTGTACGCGCTGGAAAAGCTTGGCACCAAGGTACAATGGACTCAGAAAATGAAGTCAAACCCCGCCACGTGGAAATCAAATGTCCTGTGCGAATTCCACCAAAGGCGAGGACACATGACCGAAGATTGCATAGGCCTGTGACAGGAGGCCATCAGAATGTTAAACCAAGGATATCTAAAAGAGCTGCTCAACGATAAAGGAAAAGAAAACTTCGCACGCAGGCGAGAACAATCCTGCGGACCACCGAAGGCACCTTCCCATACACGGACGGTAAACATGATTGTCAAATATAACACCGATGTTTCTATCAACCATATCAAATTCGCCAACATGCACAGGCTGAAACGGACTATCTCCCACGAACAATATGATGACTTTGAAGGAAGTATCACCTTCGATAAGTCTGATGCCAACAATTTGTGTTTTCCCCATTATGATGATTTAGTTATTACTTTACGTATTGTTGATACGGATGTCTAGAGAGTCATGATCGATGACGGAAATGGTGCCTGCTGTGAGCACGTGATTTTTGCCCTACATGAGAATTACTCCAAAAAATTAAAAATAAAATAATTTTTGTGTCGTTTGTAATTAGCGTGGATTTCGTATTATTTTTTGTTTCTTATTGTTTGCGTTTGTGTGTGCGTGTTTATTTGATTAAATTAATAAAAATACAAAAAAAAATATATTGTTTATTTTTAAAAAACTTGAGTTAATTAATAAATTACTTATTCTACGAAAATGAAAAAAAATAAAAAATAAATCAAAAGGTATGTATTTATTTTGCATTTTTATTATTTATTCCCAATTATGTGATTTCTATTAATTTGTTATTATATGTGATAATTGTCATTTGTGAGTTAAATTGGGATTTTATTTTTGGTTTAGAAATTAATTTAGGAGTATAAATAAAAGAAAGAAAGAAATTGGAGAAAAGAATTAGAAATGAAGAGCAAAATCGAATTGGGCCAAAGAAATAAACCAACAATTCAAGCCCAAAACATTTTCGCTCAAAAAACCCACCCCAAAACATGTTCAAATCGGACCGAACCCGTCCCTTATCCGGCCTAAACCGCCTCCCCCCACATTAACTGATCTAGACCGTTGGATTTTTGTGATCCAACGGCCAAGATTAATCCATGCATTTTTAATAACTAAACACCCCCCAAACCCGTATAATCCCCTTCATTCTCCCTTACCCCCTCTCATCTCCTTCTTACAATGGTAAAACCCTAGCCGCCGCCGTGGTATTCCACCGCCTGAAACCCGGTGGACACAACCCCAAACACCACCAAAATAACACCCCTGAACCACAAAATCACCATGAACATGAATCCCTTACCCATTTGGCTCGAATCAATCTCTATCGTTTCGAATCTTCATTTGAAGATTCGAGCCAAACTAAAACCTATACCAATCAACCCCAAATTCGTACAACAACATCCCCGGACCTCCCCCATGTCCCTACCAAACTTGGTTCGGCTCGAATCTGACCCTAACCGGTAAAGCCCCAAATCCGAGCTCTAAGAACCCTAAAATTCGAATTGGGGATTTTTTTTCATCGGGTTTCATGAGATTGAGGTCTAATAGACCTTAATTGATTTGTTTTCACTTGAAAACATTTCAATTAAGGTCCTTTCGACCTCGAATGACCAAGACCCAAGTCGGCCGAATTCCAATTCTTTTGTTTCGAGGTATTTCGTTTTCTTTTCTGTTCTTGTTTAATTGTACTCGTCGCTTTAGTTTAATTGTTTTGTAGTTTTCATTTTTTGTTGTTTTTTTTGTGATTTCGCCAATTCTCTGTTTTCCTCATCTACTTGGGACCCTTTATTTGGTCAATTTTGTTTATTTTCTGATTTGTTTGATTGAATATGTTGGTATTCACTTCGATTAGCATCGTCGAATATTTAGTTTTGTATTTTTCTGTCTTTGGCCGAGAATGTTGAATCACTGACTTATCGATCGTTTGTTGTCGATTATACATGTTGTAATCGATTAATCGAATATCGTCGATTTATTCCGTGGGTTTATTTTGTTAGAACATTGGGCCTTGATTAGCTGTTAGTTGTTTGTAGCATCACTGTTGGTTTATAGCAGCTGAATTATACTTGTCAACTATATGTAACTTCACTGCTGGTTCATAGTTGTTTGTTTTGGTAGCTGTAATTGTTATGATCCCCTGTGGGTTTGAGCCTTGAATTCTGCTGATTTTAGATTAGGAAGTTTGGTTTGGATATAGCTGTAATTCTAATAGGGTTTTAAGGTGAATATAGTTGTAATTCTGATAAGTTTCAGAAAGAAACTAAGAACCAAGTTTCAAAGAGTGCAATGCACATGGAAAGACTAGTGGAACCTGCTGGACAGCAGGATATGCCACTAATTTCTGCCTTTCAGAGTTTTTAATTAAAAGGACATACTTAGACAACTGAAAAGTGGAAAAAAGGGAGAACAACATAGGCTGGACAGATCTAAAACTAAATAATAGGGCTGTTACTTTGGTTTTGGAGGTTATAAGAGGGGCTGAAAAACAGAGCTTCAAGAACACACAGACACATATACTCACTGGAAGGGAAAAACAGAAACACAGAGAGAGCAAAGCAGATTTTACACACATTTAGAATCTGGAAGAAAGTTTCTCCTTCATATACACTTTGAAAGAAACAGATTTGACAAACACTTTGAAACTGATTTTGCACTAATTTCAGATTTGACAAACACTTTGAATCAAACCTTTTGTTGTTTCCGTTCATAAACACCCCCAATTTTCTTCACTAAGTTTGTTCTGTTTAGCCTTTTCTTGGTCTGCTGGATTCTCTGTTTTGGTTTCGAATCATCTTTGGCTTTGTTGTTGGTCTCTGGTTTACTGTTTCTCCCGGATTTCTGATCAAGAGTTGCTACTGCTATTACTGTTGGTTTAAATCTGGTTGCTGCATACTGTTTCTAACTCCTCGTTTATTTTGATTCTACTTCCAGGTACACATTTTTTATTGGTATACGATGTAGCCGAAGTCCGAAGCATGAATAAGAATGGCGCTTAAAAGTTTGGAAATCACTCTAGTCATATTTCCATATGTTAAGTTGTATATGTGTTAGTTATTTAACTTATTAGAATCATGTTGAGTAGTTTTATTAATGTATAAATAAATATTGATTGCTTATTAGTTTAAAACTGCGGATTCATTCCCATGTATGCTAGTTTAGACAAAAACCGACGATGTAGTATCCATGTATTGCTGTGACTAGTTCCCTTTCATTTATAGCATATTTAAAATGCCTATCAAGTTTAAAGGTTGAGTAATCAGTAGCTCATGCCCCCTTTAGTTAGCCATTTGTTCTGTTTAGTCTCATAAAAATAGTTTTCCCTAATATCAATCTCATTTTTTCCACATGTTAAATTTAGAATGTGGGTAGCACCATGTAGTTGGGTGTAACGACCCAACCGGTCGTTTTGAGATACGGCGCGTCATTCAGCAGTTTGAGGCCATGAGTAACTTCATCTCAAGTATATTGACTTGTGTGTATGGTCAGAATTAAAATTCAAGAAGTTTGGAGTCAAATTTAAATGAAAATTCTTATTTCCAAAGCTTAAAACTGAAGAAATGAACTAGGATTGGAATTTTGAGTATACGACCTCGGAATTGAGATTTATTGAGATATGGGCTGCGGGTTCGATTCCCGGAGACCCAGAGGTACTGTCAATGGGACTGTGGGTTCGATTCCTACAGGTCCTGGACTTGTTTTATTGAGTTGGCTATTCATTGTTAGCTTAATTGTAGACGATTATAGTAATCATCTTATTGTTGCTAGTTCGGAAATTTATTATTCATTTAAACTGCTTATTGTTGTTATTATCATTGTATTATTGTTTCTCAGTAGGGCCCTGACCTTCCTCGTCACTACTCCATCGAGGTTAGGCTTGGCACTTACTGAGTACCGCCGTGGTGTACTCATGCTACTCTTCTGCACACTTTTGTTGTGCGGATCCAGGTACATCAGGACAGGCTCACACCAGGTGATTCAGCAGCGCTTTGGGAGACCTCGAGGTATGATCTGCTACGTCCGCGGATCCGGAGGCCTTCCTTCTATTCTAGTGCTAGTAGATGTTTTTCCTTCATTCCGTTGTTAGATACTCCTTTTACATAGAGCTACAATTGTATGATCTCTTTTAGTCTGTGTTACCCGTGGGATTCCGGGTCTTGGTAGTGTTTTAAACAGCGTATTTGACTGGTGTATGTGCCAAGCGGCACGGATTACATTCCTTTCATCTTATTTTCCGCTAATTCTTATTAAATGTTCATAAACTGGTATATTCCGCAACGTGTTAGGCTTACCTAGTCATGGGGACTGGGTGCCATCACGACATGTTCACGATTGGTGAACTAGGGTCGTGACATTGGGCTTGAATCAGAATCAGTTGGCCCAGGCCCAATTTGCATCATTCATGTTGAGTTTGGGCCCGTAGATGTTAAATGGAGGCCATCTTGTTCATTTTAATTCTAACAAGTCATGTTCACAATTTAGCTCTAGAACTCTAAAAATAAAGATAATATAGGATGTTATTTCTTTCTTTTATTTTTTAGAGATACGACGAGGCAAAAACGTAGTCGCTTTAGGATATCTCTTTAGGACACGCCTTAATTACTATTTGCCTTCCTAAGTTCGGGTGCACATTTATGCGACCCAAATTCGAACCTCAACGGGTTTGAAATATGTCAATAACCACGGGTGCGTTAATCCCAACGCGGTCCGAGACATGTCTTCATGACGTTACATTCCTATTAAAAATAATAATAATAAAAGCGGCCTAGAATTGATTAAAAGCACATGATTTATAATACATATTTAAAATCAGATATTTTTAGCCATTTATGATAATTGAAGCGACCGTGCTAGAACCACGGGATCCGGGGGTGCCTAACACCTTCCCTCGGGTCAACAGAATTCCTTACTTAGAATTTCTGGTTCGCAGACTTCATTTGGAAAGTCTAAAATTTCCTCGATTCGGGATTTAAATAAATCGGTGACTTGGGACACCATAATTTATTCCAAGTGGCGACTCTGAAATAAATAGAATAATCCCGTTTCGGATATTGTCACTTAAATTGGAAAAACTCCCTCACGCTTCTTCCCCCGGGTAGTGGGCGCGCCAAAAGGAGGTGTGACAAGCTCTGGCGACTCTGCTGGGGATACAAACCCAGAACCACTGGTTCAGGGTTTAAGAATTCGAGCTTTGAATAATTATTTTATTTGGCTTATTTATTATCTGATTTTATTACATGTTTATATTTAATATGCTAAATGTTGCTTTACCGCTTTGATATTTTGTGAATTGTATATAAATTGTGCCGATACCCATTTTTTCTCTTCTAAGTCTTTTGAAATATGATACCGGACATTTGCTGGACATAGCCCGTTTTTCTCAAGATAGCTTGTGGTGCTTGGCACCCGGTGAAGGATTTTGTAGTCACACATGTTTAGGCGGAGAGTTTTGTCAATTAAGCCGGAAAGCCATGCTACCGGTGCACCGACACTCTTCGGCTCGAGTTGTCCGCTCGAGTTAAAGCCAGTCTAGACACTTTTTCCAACAGGATGATGACTTAAGATAACAAAACCTTATGCCGGATCCCCGATAGGAACGTTTATTTGCATCATGTGCATATTTGACTTAGGAGGCTCAACATAGGGGTTGGGCCTGTCTAGGACAGGTGTACCTGAAACAAAAGACCAACTTGTTGCATCTTTCTGTGTGCATTTATTTGTTTCGATCTTACATGCCGACCGGTTTGTTGTTAAAAAAAAAAGGGAGAAGAGGGTAAGAAGTGGAAGATGTCAATAAAATTAATGGAAAACGATATGCTTTTCTTGGAAAATAATTTTTGAAAAAAAAATTGAAAAAAAAATAAAAAAAATCTCCGAATAAATTTTGTTAATTTTAAATAGTTAGTTTCTTTAAAAATTTTCCTTTAGAAAAATGCAAAAAAACATTTCAGATAAATTTTCGTAGTTCCTTAGAAAATAATTTTTGAAAAATGCAAAAAAAAAAAATATATTTTATTAAAGATAGGTTAGTTTCTCTGAAAATAATTTGTTTTGAGAAATACTGTTTAAAAATAGCTTGTTTTCTTTTCTTAAAATGATTTAGTTCTTTTATTTTCGAACTACGCAAGTTTGATTCTCACCAAACATGAGATACGTAGGCAACCCATATCGGGCTCAACTAATACTGATTTTCAAAAGAAAATGATAAAAATATTAGAATTAGGAATTTTGTCCTTAGTCGAGAGTTAGAAAATTTTGCAAAAATAGCCAAACGCCTCAAAAGAGGCGCCAGAGGACTAATTTCGCAAAAACGGAATATAGACATCACACTGGTATCCTGTTATACAACCTTCAAATCTTCTTCAAGTGCTGAAAGGCCGTATTAACAAGATTCGTTTTTTTATAATAAAAAAAAAGTTTTGAAAAAAAATCTTAAGTTCATTTTTATCTTTTCTAGGATCAGCATGACTTCATCGCAACGAATCGGCCAGAAAAGGGCAAGAGACGAAATGCCACCCATGTTCATGGTCCAGGACAAAACTCCAGGCCAGCTCTGTAAATGGTGGACTAGTTTTTCGGCTTGGGAAAGAAATCAAGTTCACAAGCACCTCAAGTTTCTTCCGGACATCATGATGATAAAACCGGACAAAAATGTGATCAGAGCTTTAGTGAGTTTTTGGGACTCAACAAGCAATGTGTTCAGATTTCGGGATTGCGAAATGACACCCACTTTGGAAGAACTGGGCGGACTCACAGGGCGTGGAAGAGATTTGCACAAAAAGAGACCTGCAGCTCCTAGGCAAATGGGTGTGAATAATTTCTTGAAGAAATTATGTAAGTTCGCATGGGTTGTTTGGAGAACGGTTGGGTGCCACTGGAGTATCTCTACGACAGATTTGGTGATAAGAAAGGGTTCGAGAAATTCTCAAACACTGAATTTGTTAACCAGTTGAATTATGACGCATGGGGAGACTTAAGAATCTATGCCTTTATGATCGCTTTTTTGGTAACCATGGTTTTTCCCGAACGTGGCGGACGCATCAGAATTCGTTTGGCTGCGGTGGTCTCATATCTACAGAGTAACGAGGAACACACTGTTCTTCCCATGATCCTAGGAGACATCTTCCGGGCTTTAACTCGGTGCCAAGAAGGACATGACTATTTTGAAGGTTGCAATATCTTATTACAAATGTGGTTTGTAGAGCATCTCTATCATCACCCAATTGTGATAGACTTCAACGCGAATTGGCTGAATTATATTCGTTGTCATACAAACAGAGCCGCCCGTTGTAACCTTCCAGAAGATTTAAGGACTTGGCAAGAACTTCTCAACTCTTTGAGAGCAGATCAACTTACCTGGAATTATTATTGGTTCCCTTCCGCTAAAATCATGCATATGTCGACATATCGCCCATTCTACATATTAATGGGCTTCAGGGGTTTCCAACCATATGCCCCGCTACGTGTCATGCGGCAGTTGGGTAGAGAACAGAAAAGGCCCCCAATTGAGGATATGCGATCATTTACATGGGAATTCGCGACGGAAGAGCCCCCAAGGGAGACTTATGCACAAAAGGTATGGTTCGGTAGTCGACTCTCCGACATCGACAAAATGGTTGCCGATCGAGAACGGGGAAAAGTGAGCCTCGCATATCTTGAATGGTTCCACAACCAATCAATGCCCGAGCAAAGGTCAGAAAGGTCGGTAAAGTATGCCGTCGATTGGGAGAAAGAGGTAGAAGCCAGAGTTTGGGAGGATAAGCATGAGACAGCGCAAGATTTCCAATCTTGCATTAACACTTTAAAAGAGGACAAGGGAATTCTGGAAGTTGCCATGGACATACAACAGGCTAATTTCGAACGGGAAAGGGCCGGTTGGGAGCAGGAAAGGGAAGCACTCCGAACTCAAATTCAAGAGATGCACTTGACCGCAGAAAGGTCAAGGAGAAGTCGGAATGATGAGATGCTTATAAACGGTTTGGAAAGGAAAGCATTTGAACACCAGGAAGACTTGGAGAAGGCATAAGCGGCTTTGGTTGCAATCCGGACAAAATGGAAGAGTGCAGCCCACCAAGAAGCACTCCGACTACAAAAAGTAGAGAAAGATTATGAGGCAATCATCGTTGATTTAAGAAAAGCAAATGCCGCTTTTAGAGAGCAAATTCTCAGGCAAGTCCGGGATGCCAAAGTAGATAGAGACTATTGCCACGACTTGATGGCACATATGGAAAGACAAATAGATAGGCTCTTGGACCATGTCTCCGGTAACGCTCAAGTATTAGGGGCAAAGAACCGACATATAGGGCAGCTGCTTAGAGAAAAAGACATGATCAGGGCCAAGATCAATGAAATCGGGCACTACATCACTATGAGGTGCCTGACCTGCGAACAAGTACCCCAGCCTACCCTCTTCTCTTCAATCATGGAATGTGTCCACCAAGTCATGGCAAAATTGGGGAGTATACAGAAAGATCTTACACCGAGAACCGCAGCAAGGCCAAACAACACCCCCCGGGCGCAAAAATTCGAGGCGTTGGAACATGCTTAGAAGAGTCTGTTATTTTTAGAGTCTGTTTGTCCTTTTAAAAGTTTTCCTCCATTATTTTAATTTTGCAAGTGTTTCAAGTTTGAAGTTTGTTGAAATAAAATTTAAGAACATTTCATTCATATCTTATGTCTATTATTTCCGAACTACGCCCAGTCTGATTCATGCGGGGACATGATACGTAGGCAATCCACATAAGATTCGACCATCACTAAAAAAAAATAAAAAATAAAAAAAAGGGGGGAAAAGTTAAAAGAAAAAAAGATTGATAAAGGATGAAAGCAAAGGAAAATACAAACCGGAATGACGCATCGCAATCGAGTACATGTAGCGACACAATCATCTGTATAAGTGCATCACACCCAACGTGAGATTACTTATCTGTTATGTTGTTACAGACTAACCGTTTGTTTGCCAAACTTCAGGTTTAGTAAAGAGTGGTTGATTTTGTGGTAATCTGGCATCACATTCGTACTTCACAAGGTCCAAAGGAAACGTTCGGCAGCCCGAAAGTACTCATCCCTATTTCACTAGGTCAAAAAGAGGTGCCAACATGTCTTCATAAATGCCCCTAGCAACCATTCCCGTCTCGGAAGAAAGTTCCTTGACAACTATCCCGGCTACTGAGTCAACAGCTTTGGAGGAGAATAGAATTTTGCGCTGTCGCATGCTCGAGATGTTGGACGATTGGAACAATGGGAAAGAGCCCCCAAGTCTGATCCATAGGTTCCCTGAAATTCTTCTCAGATCAAGTGGGATTTCCAATACCCCCATCAATTACCCGCCTACTCTATTTGGGTATTCTAATGCCACAACCCTCTCTGAATCACCCTCCACCTCCTATCCTCGGGTGACACCATTAGATACATCCACAAGAACGTCGGTTGAGTTGCCAGTTCCAGTCACGACGCATCCCACCGCACATACTCCTTTCTTTGATTCCGCGTCCTTTACATTCCCAGCACCACCGCTTACACGGGACCATACCCAGGTTGCAGCCAATATATATCCTCAGCCACATTGATATGAGTTCCTACCAAGCCAAAATCCAAAGGCTCCCGAGCGGGATGAGATGGCAAAAAGAATGAGAAGTTTGGAACAAAGCCTGAAAAACATGCAAGGTCTAAGTGGGTAGAAAAGTGTATCTTACGCCGATCTATGCATGTTCCCGCACGTCCACTTGCCATCAGGTTTTAAGATGCCAAAATTCGAAAAGTATGACGGGCATGGCGACCCCATTGCTCATCTAAAGAAATACTACAATCAATTGTGAGGCGCCGGCGGCAGGGAAGAATTGCTGATGGCATACTTCGGAGAAAGTTTGGTCGGAATAGCATCAGAATGGTACATGGATCAAGACATGTCTCGATGGGACATCTGGGATGATTTGGCCAGAGATTTTGTGAAACAGTTCCAATACAACATCGATATTGCGCCAGACAGGAATTCCTTATCGAACTTAAAGAAGAAGCCCTCAGAAAGCTTCAGAGAATATGCTATCAAATGGCGAGAGCAAGCATCCAGGGTGAAACCCCCCATGGACGAAATTGAAATGGTCACGACTTTTCTCCAAGCTCAAGAGCCAAACTACTTTCAAAATATGATGTCGGCGATGGGAAAACCTTTCGCCGAAGCCATCAATATTGGAGAAATGGTGGAAAACGGCTTAAAAATAGGGCGAATTTTGAGTCAAGCGGCCATTCGGGCAACTTCCCAAGCCATCCAAGGCAGGTCTGGAGGGATGCCCAAAAGCAAAAAGAAGGAGGAAACTGCCATGGCGGCAGTAGAAGATAGAAGATACCGAACCTCAAGGCAGGTATTCTCCGAAAGGGCCCCCCAGCATTACTATTCACACCACAACATGGCCTATGCTCCTCCGTCTCCACCCTACGCAGTCATGAACATTCAACCTTTGGCACGGCCGCAGCCACCAGCCAACAGAAATCCACCTCCATTCCAAAGAAACCAACCTCCTTACCCAAACCAATACAACCCCCGGCCAAATAACACCCGCCACCGTGAGCCACCCAAAATGAGCTTTACACCGATTGGGGAGCCGTATTCCACTCTTTTTCCAAAACCCAGGCAAGAGAACCTACTACAGCCCGTTCTGCAGAACAAGCAGAATCCGGACTCTCCTGCCTACCAGAGAGGAATATACTGTGCCTATCATTCAGGTGTTGAAGGACATAGTACTGAATATTGTTGGACGTTGAAGAAGGCAGTGCAAAAATTGATCAATCAAGGGAGGATAGTCTTCGCAGATGAAGACATCCCAAATGTGACAAATTACCCACTACCAGCCCACAACAACAAGCCAGTGATTGGGATGATTTGTGACGATAAGGAATTTGACCCAGCCTTAAAAGCGATAATTGCCATCGCCAACATAGAGAAGCGGCCTGAGGTTACCCCGAAACAAGAGAAGATGGGGAAAAAGGTTGAAGTTCCTGAGACTACATCTGAAAAGGCGATTTAATTGAAAGCATCGTCTCAAAAGAGTGGAGTTCTTTACCTCCCGCGAGGTCGAGTGGAAAAACCATTGTCAATAGGTGCCCCCAAAAAGTTCCACTTAAAGAGGGAAACAACAGCATATGTACCAAAGGGAACCTATGTGGCTCGAAAACCAGATGAACCCCTGGTTATTGCACGTGTGCAACAAAAACCTATGATAGATCCATCCGCAGTACCGTGGAGCTACCAACGGACACTCGTTACGCGCAAAGGAAAAAAGGTTGCAGGAGATTCATCTGGGAGCGTCCTGGGGCAAAAGTACTTAAACACGCAGGAGGTAAATAACGCCACACAAAGGCGCTTCCCATCAAAGAAACCTGTAAGTGCTGAAGAGGCAGAGGTCTTTTTTCAAAAGATGCAAATGCCTGACTATGAGGTGATAGACCAACTGCGCAAATGCCCAGAGCAGGTATCAATGTTGTCCCTTTTAATGAAGTCTACTGAACATCAGAAGGTTTTGTTAAAAGCCTTGAATGAGGCATATGTGCCTATTGAGACTTCATCCGAACAACTTGAAAGAATGACAGAGAGGTTCTTCGCAATCAATCAGATTTCTTTCAGTAAAGCTGATTTGCCTTTGGAAGGTGCCGCCCACAACAAAGCTTTTCATTTGACTGTCAAATGCGAAGGCTACTACATAAAGAGGGTCATGGTTGATGGGGGTTCAGGAGTAGACATATGCCCACTTTCCACTCTAGGCCGCATAGGAATCGGAGCTGAAAGGATTTGGCCCAACAATATATGTGTGCGAGCCTTCGATGGTGTGAAGAGAGATACCGTCGGAGAGATTGATGTGATTATGACCATCGGCCCGGTGGACTTCGAAGTGACATTTCAAGTTCTGGATATGGACACTACCTACAACTTTCTTCTGGGGAGACCATGGATTCATGCGGATGGGGCTGTGCCCTCTATCCTCCATCAGATGTTAAAATTTGAACATAAGGGACAAGAGATCGTGGTCCACGAGGAGGACGAGCAATCAATTTATCGGGATCCATCCATCCCATGCTTAGAAGCGGAAGAAGGAAGCGAACACATTGTCTATCAAGCTTTCGAGATTGTGTTGGCAGATCAACACGAAGAAGGGAACCCTCTCCCCCAACCCTTTTTGTCTAATGTCTCCATCATGGTGGCAAAAGAAATGATTAAACACGGCTTCCAGCCAGGAAAAGGTTTGGAAAAGTCCCTGCAAGGAGTGTCAAAGCTGATAACTTTGCCCACAGCGAAAAAGTTCTTCGGAGTAGGCTTTCGCCCAACCCCTGAAGATGAGAGATGGGCCAACAAGAGAAAGGAGAAAGGATGGGTTCTGCCACGACCATTGCCACATCTGTACCTAACTTTTGTTCGACCAAGGTACACTGAAGAAGAAGAAGAAGATGAGGTCTTCACATCGGAGGAAATTGAAGAAATATGTGGGGCCATGAGGCAAATGCTCCATGATGTTAACATGGTTCAATCGGGAGAAGGAACAAGCACCACTGAGGTGCTATATGTGGGCCCAGAAGCTAAATTGCAAAATTGGAAAGCCACACCCTTCCCAGTCAGGTGGGAGTTCTGGTAGATTTGTCCTGTCATTTTTCCTTCATCACAAGTTACTTCAGGATGTAGCTTGGATGTTTTTCTTTGTTTTCTTGTGTTTTTGGTCTTCCCAATGTAATTTTGTTTATCTTCAGAAAATTCCAAGAAAATGAAATAAATATTTCATCATTTTGCACTCTTTCTAATTTTGTTATTTATTCTTCCTTTTCAGTCCTAATAATGCGGCTTTAAATAACATGACATGCTTGCGGAACTCATGCTCAAATACGAACATGCCACCTAATCGGGAAATAATGAACCAAGAACCGGGATACGATGAAGAAGAGGCTTTTAGGGAAATAAATAGAGAATTGGAACATTTTGAGAATAAACCTAAGCCAAACTTGAATGATACCGAACCGGTTAATTTGGGAACTGTTGAAGAGGTCCGAGAGACCAAGATAAGCATCCACACAGATGAGAAAACACGAGATGCAATAATCCAACTCTTGTTTGAATTTAAAGAAGTGTTTGCTTGGTCTTACGATGACATGCCAGGACTAGGAGCTGATCTAGTGGTGCACAAGTTGCCAATCTACCCTGACTGTCGCCCAGTGCAATAGAAGCAAAGAAAGTTCAAGACTGACATCCGTGATAAAATCAAAGAAGAAATCACTAAGCAATTAAAAACAGGGGTAATTCGAGTGGTACAATACACCACGTGGTTGGCTAATGTTGTGCCCGTGCCAAAGAAGGACGGAAAAACTCGAGTATGCGTTGACTACCGAGATCTGAATAAAGCAAGTCCTAAAGATAACTTTCCTTTACCAAACATCCACATCCTTGTTGATAACTGTGCCAAACATGAGATACAATCGTTTGTGGATTGTTATGCGGGATATCATCAAGTGTTGATGGATGAGGAGGACTCCGAAAAGACTGCTTTTACCACACCTTGGGGGACTTACTGTTACCGAGTCATGCCATTCGGTTTGAAAAATGCGGGAGCAACATACATGAGAGCTATGACTACCATTTTCCACGACATGATGCATCAAGAAATAGAGGTGTACGTGGACGATGTGATCATCAAATCCAGAACTCAGGGCGATCATGTGCGAGACTTGAAGAAATTCTTTGAGAGGTTGCGGAAGTACGACCTGAAGTTGAATCCAGCCAAATGCGCTTTTGGAGTCCCGTCAGGTAAACTTTTGGGTTTCATAGTCGGTAGAAGAGGTATTGAATTAGATCCCACAAAGATAAAATCCATCTGGGATTTACCTCCTCCCAGAACAAAGAAAGATGTAATGAGTCTTCTGGGCCGACTAAACTACATCAGTAGGTTCATCGCTCAGTTGACTTCCACATGTGAGCCCATATTCAAGTTGTTAAAGAAAGACGCTGCAATCAAATGGACAACTGAATGTCAAGAAGCTTTCGACAAAATCAAAGAATATTTGTCAAACCCTCCAGTCTTAGTCCCGCCAGAACCAAGGAGACCTCTTTTCTTGTACTTAACAGTCTTGGAAAACTCTTTTGGTTGTGTCCTCGGACAACGTGATGCGACAGAGAAGAAAGAGCAAGCGATCTACTACCTGAGCAAGAAATTCACTAGTTATGAGGTCAAGTACACTTTGCTGGAAAGAACGTGTTGTGCTTTAACTTGGGTCGCTCAGAAATTGAGACACTACCTCCAAGCCCATATGACTCACCTAATTACTCGGTTGGATCCTTTGAAGTATATATTCCAGAAACCGGTGCCCACTGGAAGATTGGCAAAATGGCAGATCCTGCTCACTGAGTTTGACATAGTCTATGTCACTCGCACGGCAATGAAGGCTCAAGCATTGGCAGACCATTTGGCCGAGAACCCGATCGACGAAGAGTATCAACCATTGAATACCTACTTTCTTGATGAAGAGGTAAATACGACAGAAGTTGTTTCGGAGGACAATCATGCTTGGAAAATGTTTTTCGATGGGGCGGTAAACGCTAAAGGTGTAGGGATTGGGGCAATCTTGATCTCTCCTGCTGGTCAGCATTACCCAGCCACGGCTAGGCTCCATTTCTTTTGCATGAACAACACGGCTGAGTATGAAGCTTGTATCATGGGCATGAACATGGCAATTGATCAGGGCGTCGAAGATTTGTTGATCATGGGAGATTTAGATCTAATTATCAAACAATCTCAAGGTGAATGGGAAACTCGGGACGTTAAACTCCTCCCTTACCGACAGCACGTGAATATTCTTGGCAAACGATTTGCATCGATAAAGTTCAGGTATATCCCACGATGTCACAATGAACTAGATGACACACTTGCCACTTTAGCTTCAATGCTACCTTATCCGGGCAACGCCCATGTCAATCCCTTGGAAATCCAAATCAGGGAAAGCCACGGTTATTGCAATGCAATCGAAGAAGGACCAAGCATCAAGCCATGGTACTACGATATCAGGAGATTTTTGAAAACGCAAGAATACCCCGAACATGCTACTGGAGATCAGAAGAGGACCATTAGGCGACATGCAGGTGGTTTCTTTTTAAGCGGCGAAGTCCTGTATAAAAGAACCCCGGATCTTAACCTCTTAAGGTGTGTTGATGCCGAAGAAGCAAGAAGAATCATGTACGAAGTACACGCAGGAGTATACGGGCCTCATATGAATGGGTATGTCTTAGCCAAGAAAATCCTTCGAGCAGGTTATTATTGGATGACCATGGAGAAAGATTGTTTTGGTTTTGTCCAAAAATGCCATTAATGTCAGGTACATGGAGATCTGATTCATGCACCTCCAACTGAGCTGCATCCTATGTCAGCGCCGTGGCCATTTGTTGCTTGGGGAATGGATGTCATCGGCCCGATTGAGCCGAAAGCTTCGAATGGGCACCGATTCATGCTGGTCGCTATCGATTACTTCACAAAATGGGTCGAAGCCGTCACTATCAAATCAGTCACTAAGAAAGCTGTGGTGGATTTTGTACACTCAAATCTTATCTGTCATTTTGGTATACCTGCAACTATCATCATAGATAATGCTGCGAATCTGAATAGTCGTTTGATGGAAAAAATATGCGAGCAATTCAAAATCACACATAGAAACTCCACTCCTTATCGGCCGAAAGCCAATGGTGCCGTAGAAGCAGCGAACAAAAACATTAAGAAGATTTTGAGAAAGACAATCCAAAGATCTAGACAATGGCATGAAGAATTACCGTTCGCCTTACTGGGATACCGTACTACAGTACGCACATCGGTAGGAGCAACTCCATACCTACTAGTCTATGGAACCGAGGCTGTGATACCGGCAGAAGTAGAAATTCCTTCACTTCGTACGATTGTTGAAGCAGAGATTGAAGATAGCGAGTGGGTTAAGACTCGGTTGGAGCAATTAACTTTGATCGATGAAAAGCGAATGGTTGCGGTCTGTCACGGACAACTGTACCAACAAAGGATGGCTCGTGCTTACAACAAGAAAGTACGGCCGAGAAATTTCGAAGTAGGTCAGTTGGTTTTAAGATGCATTTTTCCACATCACCAGGAAGCGAAAGGAAAATTCGCTCCTAATTGGAAAGGACCATACATCATCAGGAAGATACTGCCGAGAGGAGCGTTATACTTGGGAGATATGGAAGGAAAAGATCCCGAAACAGCTGTGAATGCAGATGCTGTGAAAAGGTATTATGTCTGAATTTGCTTCGATGATGTCCTTACAAGTCGAAATGATTGAAGGCTTTTATTTCCGCTACCCAAACACTACCAACCCTTTTGTAAACCCTTTTGAGCCGGGTTACCTTTCTTTGGCTACCCTCTTTGGAATCCAAATAAAAAAAAAAGAAAAAAAAACAAAAAAAATCAAAAATAGAGTTCTCCGAACTACGTTCGACTTGATTCCGAAAGGATACGTAGGCAGCTTCTTTGTAAGGTTCAGTCACACCAAAATAAAAATTCAAATTTCCCAAAAAAAAAAAAAAAAAACTGGGGCAGATGATATTGTTGATTCGGTTTAGATCCGTCAAGATGATTCCAAAGTTGTAATTTTGTCCACAATTCTTGTTACCCAAACCGAGTACAAGTCCTTCAAGATCGATTAGAAATTGAGAAAACATCGTTGTTGCGGTCCGAAGTTTCTGGAATGAAAAGAAATAAAATGAGAGAGTCTTATTGGTGAAATCCTTCGGGCACCATAAGATGATGGAAGTAGAGAAATACAAAATGAGAGAGCCTGTTGGTAAAAACTCGCAAAGAGTTCTATCTGGCGATAGTAAGAAGAGAAATGAGAGAGGTCGATTGGCGAAAACCCGCAAAAGGGCGCTATCAACCGAAAAGGTTGTTTCACCACAAGAGGTCCTGGCACGGCTCCTTAGCTCGGAAACATAGACCCGTTTTGGTTCATAAGGAAATGGGGGTTTGTGACGATCAAGCATCTAGTCCGAGAAGCATGTCGTGTTGGTTTAATGTCAGCATATACCTCAGATAAGTCCTTCTTTTTCCCCGAAAGGAATTCCTCTATCTTCGATACGTTTTTTCCATTATTTGTTCATTTTTCCTTGAATCCCTTTCATTTTAACTTTGAATTTCGAAATCATTACAAAGAAAAGCGACAGGGCCGTTTATACAGAATTACGCCTGGTAAAGAAGAAAAAACCAGCCTCAGTGGTGTATTGATACAATCCCCGATTAGATCGTAATGATCGATTGTTTCCAAAGAAACAGTGGTTAGGAAGGAAATGGAAATCAAAGGCTAAGGTCTTAGAAGAGACGGAATGAGGCAGAAGGACAGAACCCACACAGAAAATCCTCATGGAATCCCGGGAATGAACCCGGTCAGTTTGAAAAGAAGTCACCCCAAAGACAATTGGTAGCAAAGTTCTCAATGAAAATGGGGCAATGATCAAGCAATGAAGATAATCAAGGCCACAAAGTCAACCACTTTTTCAACTGATAAAATGTTCTTTGTTGAAAGCATGTCTATTTAATTGTGCAAGAAGAAGGCACAACTCAAAGAAGTGAAGTACGCAAGCATTGAAATGGCTTTGGAACAAGGAAAACACATAAAAAGGGAAGTTTCTTTTCAAGAGCTTTATCTTATGCATTTGTTGATGGTTAAAAAGAAAGCCTAAAAGAAGGCCCAAAAGGAAGAATAAAAGAAAAGAAAATGAAAACTCCAAAAAAGAGAATCAAATCATATCAGTCCAATATCTGTTTGGACCCCGGTCAGAAAAACCGAGGGTCTTTCCGGCCAGAAAGCCGTGAAACTTTCATCCCCGGTCAGAAAACCGAGGATCTCCCAGTCAGAAAACTGCGGAGCCATTTACTTTAACCCCGGCCAAAAAACCGAGGGTCTGACGGCCAAAAAACCGTTAGACATTTTTGAATTCCGGCTAGAAAGCCGTGAAACTCTTCTTCCCGGTCAGAAAACCGAGAATCTCCCAGTCAGAAAATTGCTGAGCCATTTATTTTAACCCCGACCAAAAAACCGAGGGTCTTGCGGCCAAAAAACCGTGAGACATTGTTTTTGAATTCCGGCCAGAAAGCCTTGAAACTTTTATCCCCGGTCAGAAACCAAGGATCTCCCAGTCAGAAAACTGCGGAGCCATTTATTCTAACCCCGGCCAAAACACCGAGGGTTTTACGGCCGAAAAACCGTTAGACATTGTTTGAATTCCGGCTAGAAAGCCGTGAAACTTTTATCCCCGGTCAGAAACCGAGGATCTCCCAGTCAGAAAACTATGGAGCCATTTATTTTAACCCCGGCCAAAAAACCGAGGGTCTTACGGCCGAATAACCGTTAGACATTGTTTGAATTCCGACCAGAAAGCCGTGAAACTTTTATCCCCGGTCAGAAAACTGAGGATCTCCCAGTCAAAAAACTGCGGAACCATTTATTTTAACCTCGGCCAAAAAACCGAGGGTCTGGCGGCCAAAAAACCGTTAGACATTGTTTGAATTTCGGCCAGAAAGCTGTGAAACTTTTATCCTCGGTCAGAAAACCGAGGATCTCCCAGTCAGAAAACTGCGGAGCCATTTATTTTAACCCCGGCCAAAAAACTGAGGGTCTGGCGGCAAAAAACCATTAGACATTGTTTGAATTCCGGCCAGAAAGCCGTGAAACTTTTATCCCCGGTCGGAAAACCGAGGATCTCCCAGTCAGAAAACTGCGGAGCCATTTGTTTTAACCCCGGCCAAAAAACCGACGGTCTGGCGGCCAAAAACCGTTAGACATTGTTTGAATTCCGGCCAGAAAGCCGTGAAACTTTTATCCCCGGTCAGAAAACCGAGGATCTCCCGGTCAGAAAACCGCGGAGCCATTTATTTTAACCCCGACCAAAAAAACCGAGGGTCTAGCGGCCAAAAACCGTTAGACATTGTTTGAATTCCGGCCAGAAAGCAATGAAATTCTTCTTCAAAATCCTATCCAGAAAGCCGTGGAACATTTATTTGTGAAACTGTGATTTTCTTAACCAATACCAAAGAGTCTTTTTAATCACTTTCTATGTCACAACTAACTCACGAAATTTTCCTAGCAAAACTGGGGCAGAAAAATTTCGTTCGTTTGTTTGTTTTTATTGTCTAAGTAGGTTTGACCTCGGGACGCAAGGATCTAGATAATCTACGAGTGGAACATCAATCCTGCATGAAGAAAAGAAGAAAAGAACCAAAAGAAAACGAGTCCAAATGTTGGAGTAAACAAAAGCGCGGATTGCTCAGAATCTGATTGAAGTAACAAGCTCCGCCGACTCCGTTTCACTCAATGTTACATAAGTAAACAAGCACGTACAACTTGTTGAGCATCAAGATTTAAATCGAGGTCTACAGCCAATCAGCAAGATTCAAGATCAAGTTTTCAAGAGAATCATAGATAGGAATCTTGTAACTCATAGTTTGATAGCATAGCTAGTTCAGCTTTAATTTCTCTTTTGATGTAATAAGGAGGTCGGTAAGCAGTAAGCAGCAACAGCAGCAACGATAGCAACAGTAACAGCAAAGTATCAGTCCACGGTAGTCCCAACTACCAAAACTTCCCGAACTACATTGACCTGATTCCTGTTTAGCCCAGGATATGTAGGAAGCCTCCCGAAGCAAAGGCTCGGTCAAGATTTTTCCAAATAATGCTTCATACGGAGTGCTCAAACGGGCAAAAAATCGCTCGTATCAGCTCACTTATCTTTGCACGAAAAATCTTCATGTTTCCGCGCAAAGAGGGGCAGCTGTGAGCACGTGATTTTTGCCCTACATGAGAATTACTCCAAAAAATTAAAAATAAAATAATTTTTGTGTCGTTTGCAATTAGCGTGGATTTCGTATTATTTTTTGTTTCTTATTGTTTGCGTTTGTGTGTGCGTGTTTATTTGATTTATTAAAAAAAATACAAAAAAATATATATATTGTTTATTTTTAAAAAACTTGAGTTAATTAATAAATTACTTATTCTACGAAAATGAAAAAAATAAAAAATAAATCAAAAGGTATGTATTTCTTTTGCATTTTTATTATTTATTCCCAATTATGTGATTTCTATTAATTTGTTATTATATGTGATAATTGTCATTTGTGAGTTAAATTGGGATTTTATTTTTGGTTTAGAAATTAATTTAGGAGTATAAATAAAAGAAAGAAAGAAATTGGAGAAAAGAATTAGAAATGAAGAGTAAAATCGAACTGGGCCAAAGAAATAAACCAACAATTCAAGCCCAAAACATTTTCGCCCAAAAAACCCACCCCAAAACCTGTTCAAATCGGACCGAACCCGTCCCTTACCCTGCCCAAACCGTCTCCCCCCACATTAACTGACCTAGACCGTTGGATTTTTGTGATCCAACGGCCAAGATTAATCCATGCATTTTTGATAACTAAACACCCCCCAAACCCGTATAATCCCCTTCATTCTCCCTTACCCCCTCTCATCTCCTTCTTACAAGGGTAAAACCCTAGCCGCCGCCGTGGTATTCCACCGCCTGAAACCCGGCGGACACAACCCCAAACACCACCAAATAACACCCCTGAACCACAAAATCACCATGAACATGAATCCCTTACCCATTTGGCTCGAATCAATCTCTATCATTTCGAATCTTCATTTGAAGATTCGAGCCAAACTAAAACCTATACCAATCAACCCCAAATTCGTAACAAAAAGGCTACGACCATCTATAACACATAAAAGGCTAAGGCCGTCCACAACGTACAAAGAAGCTACGACCATCTATAACGCATAAAAGGCTAAGGCCGTCCACAACATACAAAGAGGCTATGGCCATCTATAATGCATAAAAGGCTAAGGCCATCTACAAAGTACAAAGAGGCTACGACCATCTATAACCCATAAAAGACTAAGGCCGTCCATAGCACATAAAGAGGCTACAACCATCTATAACGCATAAAAGGCTAAGGCCGTCCACAACATACTAAGAGGATACAACCATCCATAATGCGTAAAAGGCTAAGGACAATACCAGAGCGACTGACGTAATTCATCCAACCCAACATGATCGGAACCAAGGAAAAGGTAACAGCCGCCCTAAAGCAAACAAACGGCTAAGACTAGAGTCGACACAGTCTAACCATGACAAATTAACTCAACAAAAATCAACACTACGCAACAAGTACGCAAAGTAAAAGTTACGGAAAGAAGAAATGAAAGCAATATATATATATATATATATATATATATATATATATATGTGATTTCCATTTACTCCAAAAGTTACATGTACATTCATTTACAAGAGCCATGTCCCTCGGACTGCAAAATCAAAACAAAAATACCGCCTAACTACCACCTTGTTCATCCACCCTGGTCGTTACCACCTCCCGGTTCACGAGCTGGTCTGTCACCACGCTCATCGCCACCCTCGGCCCGAAAAAATAAAGAAATCCAGGACCCCATGCCTAATTGATTCACGTCCACAAAAGTATATCCTGCCAGGCCCGAGGAATCAGTGTTATACCCGTAAGCTTCCCGGGTGACCCTAACTAGACGGCGCTGATCCTCGACCTCCATCTCAGTAGCCCTGCCAACGGCTCGCAGCTCTTCAAAAACTATCCGCCTAGTATCGGCATACACCCACATGTCATGACCTCGCGTGACACATCGGCAGGTCCGCCCACTGTCGCCTACTGAAGAGCTTCAACTTCAGCTGTTTTGGCCCTGAGCTTGGTGGTTAAGGCGTCAGCTTTGGCACGTAATTCAATAACCTCCGCCATCGCCCCATGACCGATCTCTGACTCCTCCTTCTTCAGCTAAAGAAGATTCTCCAGCTAAGTATTTCGAGCCACATCAACCATTAAACCGCCCGCTGGAATTGAGATGTACGCTGTTGCAGTTGAGTTTCTGCCTACTCCAAACCCTCGTGAAACACGCGAAATTTAGGGTCCTGGCATAGAGGTCTGGCAACGTTTTGTGCTTGTTTCGAACATCCCTGTATTTCTTTATTGCCCTCCTAAGGGTGGCATTCCTTCTCGGATTATGCCGGCCCTCTCTCTACTTCCAAAATGAGGGTCTGAAAAAAAAGAAAACAACCTAAGTTAGCGCAAGTATAAAGGCCTATAGTAAAATAACAAGAAATAACGATAGAGCTTACCTGCAAAGCTGCACCGGCGACTCGTCGGGATAAGTCCTTGTTGCTGACATCTTTCAAGGTCTCAGTCTCAGCAGCCGGGCACAGCAAAATCATGTCCGCCCAGGCCTGCTCACTATCAAGCAACAGGTTATACCCCATTGGGATCACAATCCGATGGTTAGGCCCCGTCACAAGCCATGTCCACTCGAGCATGATCGCCTTGCGAAAAGTCTGCGGATGTGGGAGCTCGCCAGAAATTTGTTCCTTCCCCGCCAGCAACTGCCTCGGTAGCGGCCGATATATCTCCTTCTTCGACTTGTGTGGAAGCAGTACCGACTACAACCTCCCTCAGAAGGTCCGCCCTCGCTGGGCGAATAACATCACCTATAAAGACCGGCCTCAACTCAGGATGGCAGAAAACCGCCCTCTTGTGCTCCATGGCTATACCTTTGCCAAGAAGCAGTCGACGCCTTTTCCGCTCCAGCGGCTCTTTGCCTTCGGAAGCCTCCTCTTCGGTAAGAGGAGATGGAGGGGTCTCCTCATTCACAGGTTTGACTACTGGCTCGACTACGGGCCGAGTAGCCTTAGGAACGTCCTCGACAGAGGGCTCCCTGATCGTATCCTCACCCTCAGAACGAGCAGCATCAAAAACATATTCACTAGATGCCTCCACGACCGCATGCTCACCCTCGGGCTGAGTAACCTCAGGAACATCCTCATCTAAATGCTCCTGAGCTACATGCTCGTAGTCGGAGTCTACCAACGAGGAAGCTGTAGCGTGACATCCTCTCCTCAGTCATGGGACACTCCGAGCTGCCAAAACATAAACCAAAGAAGGGTATGTCAGGAGGCAACGCCAGAAAATAAAATCGCCAAGCCAAAAGTTGATGCAATACCTGGAAGACCGTACATTATGGTAAATGTCGCCCACGTCCTACACTCTTCCGCGAGTGGGATTACTCTCCCCACCCACGCCCTTATATCTGGCACGAATCGGGGCGTGGAAACCCTAGCTACAAATATAGAAAAACAAGAAAGTTCACAAAGATTGAACAAGCGTAAGCAACTAAAATCGTTGTTCAGGATTCCACACTTCTGGAAACCCTTTAGGGGCCGCCACCAAATCCGAAGTTCGGATAAAGAAAAACTTCAACCAAAATTGACGGTTGGGCTTATCATCTGTTTCGATGACCAAAGCATTCGTACCACGGTTTTTCAGCTACAACATCGTCCCCCTCATGAACCCAGGACTGAACAGTTGCAGCAGATGATGTATTGTAACATCGAGTTCGGCCTGCTCAACATATGTCGTCAGTTTACGACATATCTTTCACGTATATGGGGTGAGTTGGGCCGGACACACATTGTAAAACCTACAGAGTTCCTCCGCCAATGGGTATGTGGGAAGACTACACCCAATCAAGAAGGGATATTCGTAAAAAGCACAGAACCCCAGTCTGTGCACATTGGTGAAATCCTCTTTGGCCACTGCTGTAGACGTGTGATTTTTGACCCTCCCCGAGATATTTTATATTTTTAGCGTAAAATATTTAATTTAGCCTTAATATAGCTATTTCATCTATTTTTGACTCTTTAGTTTATTTTTCGTCACAAAAATGAAAATAACAAAAAAAAAGATATATAAATTTTAATTTATGTAGTTTTCATAAACTTAAAAAAATACCAAAATATTACCTTATATTTTTTTATATAATTTCGAAAATACAAAAAAATAAAATAGTTTTATTAATATTTTTTTAGTCATTTTAATCTTCAAAAATACAAAAAATAGTAATTTATATCTTATCTTTATATAACAACGAAAATTACAAAAATAATTTCATTAATATTCTGTAGTTATTTTAATCTTGAAAATACAAAAAAATATCTATATCTTTGTTTTAATTTTCAGTCATATTTTAATAGTGATTTTTCTTACGTGAGATTAATTAAATAACATCGTATTTTTATCATCGGTTGCGGGGAAGGAATAATATTTGGGTTCAAACGATCAATTTTTAGGCCAAAAATTTGGATCTAGCCCATAACAACCTAAGCCCAATATCCATGCCCAAACCCACTACTATAAAACCTAGACACACACGGACGACACACTAAACACTTAGACGATTTGGATAGATTTTTTTTTTATAAAAGACACTACCCTTACCCATTTTGAAGGGGCAAACTTTGAAGAGGCAAAATTTTAAAGGGGGTTTGACACACTTACCTACAAAAACAAAACTATTTACCCTTATCTACCCATTTATTTTTCTACCCATAATCTAATTACATTTCCTACCTATAGTACTTTTTGTATAGAATTTTTTCTTTATTCACTAATTCTTTTTTATTTCAATGCTTCTTTTCTTCTTCTTCTTTTTTTTTTTTTACTTTTTTGCTTTTTTTCCTCTCGTTTTCTTCTATTTTTTTCTTTTCTAGTTTCATTTAACTTTTTTTTATATTCTTTTTCTCTTCAAAATCTAATTTTATTTATTGTTTTCACTATTTTTTATCATTCTTTTTTTATACAATAAGAAACATAATGATATAGTAAATATTTATTTACTTTTTTAAAATATAACTTGTACAATATACCTTTTATTTTATTTTTCTTTCTTAATTTTTAAATTTAATTAGTAAACTGAAATAATATCAGTTGTCACTTGATTTAATACATTGAATATCACATTGATTACTGTTGCGCATGAATTACATAATTAGAATCTAAGAATCAACACGTGATTGTCATGCAAACCTTGATCTTCTTCCCTATAAATATCAATCAATAATGTACCATTTGCAGTAATACAACTAGTTATAGAGCAAGAAAACATAATCTACGTCAATCAAATCTCCACATATACTAGTTAGAATAAAAATAATATAAAATATTAAAAAATAGAACAAAAGTATAAGTAGCGAAAAAGACTTCTAGTAACATGTGATACCAATATGGTATATATGTATACCAACAAAGCATATAATTTCTCTAGAATATTGCTACAATTATTTGCGACTATACTACTCTACCAAAACATTAAAGGATGCAATAAAAGTATGAGAAAATTACATGCTCGTATTGCTAGTTAAATATTCGCAAAATAACTTGCTCATTTCATATACTAAGAGGATATATAATTGTATGGCTTATTTCCAACAATTGCCTATAACTATAAAAACTATTAATACACATAATTTGTGTCCATCAACACACAAAATTTCCAGCATTATACAACTCATATTGATAAAAATTATTTTATAATAGAATCACTTAAGGTGCAACTAAAATAACCAAAATAATATTCAAACTACCATATGATACCAATATGAGATATAATTATACCAACATAGTATACAATTTTACTACTTAATTTTCGGCAACTATATGACTATACAACTATTACATAACGCACATGCATAAAGAAAAAAAAAATAGAATAGTGTATCACATATTAATATAATAAGGTATTTCAAAATATTGTACTATATTATCATTATCAAAAGAAAATCAAATATTGTACCAATTAAATGCAGGTAATACAACCCAAAAATAATTTAACTAGCATATGATACCAATATAGTATATAGCTATACCAATAGGGTATATAGTTGGAATGAATTGTATACTAAAATGATATATTTGTATACTATTTGGGTATACAATACAAATCCGTCTTCTTCTCTGGTTCAAATAAAAAAATAGTGTACCACATATTAATAGTATCTCTTTCATGTGTCAAGTTTCAGTTTAAATAGTTTAGCTTATAATGCTAAATTTCAGTTTTACTTCTCATATGTTTCTTTCTAGTTATTTACTTCTCATATGTTTCTTTCTAGTTATTTAGCTTTATTGTTTGTAATGTATGAATTTTCATGTTTAAGCATTTGGGATCTAACTGATAATTAACAGTTTAGTGTGAAACCTTCATGTGTGAAACTTTAGATTAGATCACCTTTTTATGTATTGTTATTACTAGCTTCGGCAACTTATTTGGTTGTTTATTAGAGAATATTTATTACATGTCATACAGATACATTGTTTGATTGCTAGGTATATCCAATTTAATGGTTAGAGTTCCAGCATTGCTAAAAGTAATTATGTATTTTATATTACTGTGATTAATGAGACGTTTAAGGTAGTTTAGACCTATGTTTGTTGCTAATGGCATTTTAAAATTTTAATGAGGTTATTCATCATATTTGAGTTTCATGGTTAATAAACGTTCTTTTATTTTTTGTCATATGTGCGTTGGGGCCTCTTGTACGGGTAATAATTTTAGATTGCTTGGGTAAGAATTGTAATTAGTTTCCAAATGAGCAAATTCAGGTAAATAGTTTAGGAGTCATAGGCATTTACCGTTATTTCCTCATCTTTTATGAGATATGGACAGAAGGCTCACATTTTTAACAAAATATACTACACTGTTCAGCTTTTTTTCCCTTCAATTTAGAAAAGACTGACAAAAAAAACCCTACACCTTGAGCAACCACCCAAACAGCTGAATAATCAAATATCTAAAGTGACCGCCTGAGGCCTTATAATAATGTCACAAGTGGGGTACCCAATGAAGAAGAAGTAGAAGCAGAACAAGAACTGGCGCCAAGGCAAAGGTTGACATTCGAAGAAATCAGAAGTTATTCATCAGATTTTGTGAAATTACAGAAAATTATGTTTGCCAACTTTGCCATTGTGAAAATATGGACACTTCTTCGTTGAATAAAATTAATGCGTCAATTTTATGACGTAAACAATAATATGTGATTTGTTATAAAGTTAGCAAAAATAGATGTATATAGGTTGTGATTTGTGACACGTATTAAAAGGTGCATACACCCACCCTGCTCATGCATGAAAAACATAATATGGATTTTAGAATAGACCGAATTGAACCTAACTATGATATCATAATAAGAATAAAATGGACCTTTAAACCTAATTTAATTTTAAAGCTAATTTATGAGGCGAGAATCTCAACATCGATGTTGGCTTGTAACGAACAACGTCACAACTATCCTTGCCTTCTGTATTACAACCACATCAGAACAACATCTACCCAGTATAGTCCCACATGGTGAGGTTTGGGAAGGGTAATATGTACGCAGACCTTACCCCTACCCGATAGGGCAGATAGCCTGTTTCCAATCGACCCTCGGCGAAAGATCTCGAGAAAAGGAAAAAACAAAAACAAAACAAAAAGAAAAACACCTTGTGTCTTTGCTTCCGCTGGGACTTGACCAAAGACCTTATGGTTCTCAATCTACTTCATTAACCATTGAGACACATCCTTTGATGCCTTGGAATGCTTATGCTTAACCTAAACTCCAAATTGACTCACTGCTAGGCTTATAGCACAGGCAATAAACCAGAGTTGAGAATCAGATATATGTGAACTCAATTCCAAAAACCTCACTGCCAGAAAGACATAGCACCTGAAGAATTAAGAGGTCTTCACTTAATCGCCCCAATACATTATATTGAGGAATGGAAATGCTTAAATAACAGAGGGCATCTACTTTCCATATGTGTTCATTTTTTATTTATTTTACTTTAATATCTTTTATAGGTTTATTCCATATGTATTTATTGCCTATGTTTTTTACGGGTGACAGGCCTTCTATTTATTTTTATTTTTTATGAAGGGTGTTTCATAAATAGGCATCAAGCTCAAGCAGACGTAAATGAGTACAAAAGATAGGCAAAAGTTAGCTCCAATACACGAGGACAAAAAAACTATGCTATGACTAGGGAGCTAATAAAGTACAATTTATGTGAACTCATTTGATTAGACACGGAGTTTAAAAAAAGAAAGAAGACTTTTAATCTTGTGGTGTAAAATGAGTCACCTTTATTTTGTGTGGCTATAAATCATTGCATAAAGGTAAATTATTTCCAAATAATGAAAGTGATAATTTTTTTTGGTACGGACTAAAAAGAAAATATGTTCACATAAATTGAAACGGAAGGAGTACAAAAATTCATGAGGACTATTTAACAGGGTAAATTGTTCCAGCAAAAAAGACTAACTAAACACCTAGCTTTAAGAGTTTATATAGGGGTTAGTCAAGCAATTTATGAATCCAAGACAATACTCTAAATAAAGAACCTGTTCCCAATAGTGTTTGGAGAGGGGGTTGGGGCATGCTTAAGATTCAATCAACAGTTGACGAACTCTCTACCGAGTGCTGACCACTTATTTTTGCATCATAATCCGCCAGAAACTAGAGATCCAACGTCCGTACACCTTATATACCATTGCTGAAAGATTTTGAGCAAACACAAGCTGGAAGCAGTCTTTTGGGTTTTGTTCAAGTTATAGGGATGCAAATATACTTGTCGATGGCAAATAGCTCGATTAGCAAAATCGAGTTTGGCAAAAGAACCAAATCAAGAAGCCACCATGCTTTAGATAGAACTCCATTTATTCCAGTGGAATGCAACCATTGAGTTGTGATTTCTTGACATTGAATAGGGAGGGGAATAACACTGTATTACTAAAGTTGCACCACTTGATCTGGTAGAATGAGTTTACTGTCTTGCTCTTTGGTGTTGACAAAAGTTCATGCAGTTGATACAGTTTTTAGGAGTTCGCACGGATCTAACCTAAGTTATGATTCCAACAATTTTAAGGAAGAAGACAAGTGGAAGAGTACGTGTACCTGATCCAACAAGAAAGTTAACTAGAAAGCAGAATGGCCTCCGTAAACTAGCAGCAGAAGACCAGAGTTTCTTTATCAGCAATTGTTATAGTTTATTAATGAAGCAAGGTGATCAATGGGATGATAACTGACCTAGGAAGTCGATTTGGAAGACCAAGGCACCTGTGAAAGAGGATTCCTATTGTGCAATAGATACTATTTATGTGAAAATGACCAAGAACACCGAAAAGTAACTAGAGAATGCTGGGAATTGTTCCTAAACATCTATTGGGTAATGCGACTGAAGGTAAGAGATGTGATGGAATTCTGGCAGGCAACAAGAGAGAATCGCAGATTTGGAGGACCATTCCTATATGTATGTAGATTCAGGACCAAAGTGGAACAAGACATGTTCTGAAAGTGAACAAGATATGTAGTAGTAGCAGTATCTTACTTGACAGAGATCTAAGGGCCAAGATTGCTGATTTCAGCCTGGCGAGATCAGCTGACAATGAAAAGTGAAGTTCATCTATGAAATGCGTCAAGGGGAGAAATGGCAACTTGATACCAGAGTACCTTGAAGCTGGTCAGGTTACTCCAAAAATAGATATCTATGCATTTGGAGTCATTCTGTTGGAGATACTTACAGGAAAAAGGGTTGTTTTCGAGCAGGATGGAAAAGAAGTATTGTTATCGGGAACAATGCTTGGAATTATGGATGAAGAATCTAACATTCAAGAATTCGCAGATCCAAGGCTACAACTTAAGCACCCTCTTGGTTACATAATTCAACAGACTGATCTAGTGCTTCGATTGGTGAAACTATGTGCAGCATGCTTGAAGACAGAACCTGAAGGAAGATCAATTGCTGCAGAAATAATATCTACCTTAATGAAAATCCAGTTAGATCCAGATACACTCTGAGAACCAAAAAGATGATGGATTCATTCAGGTTAGGAATAAGTGGAACAAAAAAAAGAAGGCCTTACAATGACAAAGTCCAATAGAATTCTATGAACCAACCACAACCTCCACAAGATCAAATGGCCCCTCAAAACAGTAACACTCAAGCGATAGAACCTACCAAAGGCCATGTGGAAGAAAAATAAAATGGAACCACTACTATCCAGGTGAGAAACCAACCCAAACAAGAAGAGTAGCAGAAACAAAAAAAAGAAGGCAAACAAGGTGAATACCCAAAGTCTAAACGTTCAAAATAAACTTTGGGTCAAACAAAAATATGACAAATAGAGGAGAAAATCATAGAGGTAGTACAAAAGGAAAGGAAAATGCACATGATGAACATAACTAAAGAAATTAACACATACAATGGATAAAAGATAGAGTCTCAACAACCAAAACCTCAATTTCTCTTGTCTAATGGAGAGCAAAACTCACAAAGAATCGACTTGTAAAGGTGAAATAATGGAGAAACCCTCGACAACAAACAACAACTAACAACTAACAAACAGATTCAGCATAAAACCAACCTAGAAATTTAAAGAAAAACAAATTAAAAAACTACTAAAATTAAAAAAACTGCTAAGAATATATTTACCGATTCAGATTTGGAAAAACTCTGAAGGATTATAGAGGAGTTGTTGAGCTTGGAGGTGATTTCGATCGTTTGAACAGAGGAGAAGACTATCGATTTTCTGAGCCTGATAATTGCCGATGATTTCTGGAAAACTGGAAACTCGATTGATGGAAGAGTAGCTTGATAATTTGCAGAGAAACTCGATCGAAGGAAGAGGAGCTGATAATTTGCAGAGAAACTCGATGGAGAGCTTGATAATTTGCAGAGCTAGGAGCCAGCGTTATCGCGCGCGCGGAAGATATGAATGAAATTAGGGATTTTTAATTTTTAGGGTTTTTTGCTATATATATTTTTGATTAATAAAACTAAAATAATAATAATAATTAGATATGGGCCCACCGTATTTTAGCGGGTGTTAATATTTTGGGTGAAAATAAAGGAGGGAACTTATATCACCGTAATATATATGTGTAATCGTTACCATATATGTACCTATGGCTACGATTATCCGAATTGTTGCTATATACGAATCTAAAGGGACGGTTATTTATCCTATTACAACGATTTGATTGCTAAGTGTTCCATAGTTCCAACAATAGGACCTATCACAACGATTATGGATCTGTAGCAAACAAAAGCGTTGCCATAGCTCCAATTTCTAGTAGTGCGTCGACGGACCTCCTCACCATTGTCGACGTCCCAAACGACCACTGCTGTAACACTGCTGCCCGTCGAATGATCACCTGAAGCTACTGCTTCTTCCTCACGTCAAAACGACCAAACGCTCCAGCCCCCAAACCTTCATCGTCGTCGTCACAACCAAACACCATTTCTGCAGCATCACTACCAACTGCTTCAACGTCGTCTCTCTTCGTTTGCACGACCACCTGAACCTCTAGCCATTTCTGCGTTTTCGTCATCCAGCAATGACTAGCAGCCCACAACTTCCTCCATCGAAGACCCTCATAACTCCATCAAAGAGCACCCAGCTCACTGGAAAAATCGAACAACAATAGCCGAGTCACAGTCGAGTTCGAGTTCTGTTAAAGCCCATTCGAGTTGGTCGATTTCCGGTGCGTCGAGGTCTTGTTCGCATCCTTGTTTTCGTTTTTGAGTTGAGCTTCATGTTTAACCAAAATATTGAAGTTCGATTAAAACTAAAAAATGATAGAAAAATCGGGTTACTGATAATCAAGAGACCGAAAAAAATGTAATAGGCTTTCAATAATTAGAGTAGACAGTAAAAAAGATTGTATTTCAGTGATTGTTGTGTTTTTTACAATGGGTATAACTTCCTCCTTTTGTAGCTAACCCTAGATGAAAGAATAAAACGTAAGTTTTAATGAGCAATAAATGACATTAAATAAGTCGTTACACAATCATTTTCAATAAATGTTTATCCTTTAACGTATAGGACGTTTAATGATTGAATTTAGACTCCTTTCTGCTTTCAGATCCATGCTTTAAATGCTTTTTTGGCTCGTTACCGTTGGATGTCTTGAAAAGATACCAATCTCGTGTCTATTTGGTGTTGATTTCCTTCATCTCCATAGTTACGTTCTCACTTGTTTTAATTAGGTACGAGACTTCTTAATCAGGTACGGGACTTCTTAATCGAATTTCACCCCGTGCCTAATTTACTTCTTTGTATCTCCTCCTTAAAATAATAAAATTTCTTGTTTGATATTCCACGTGTCTTGCCACATCATAAAAGGTTTTTTCCCAATACAGATAGTCCCCCCACTTTCCATTTATTTATCATTTAAATATATGGAAAGTGGATTCTTACAAAAGGGAATTTTTGAAATCATAAATGCTGTGTCAGTGTTGGCGCTTCAATTGTCTCCTCCATTTAATGCTCTTTACACGTGTTACCTTCTAATTTGACCCTGCTCCTTTTTTTCTAGGCTTTCTTAACCTTTCTTTTCGAGAAGTGACAGTTCTCCTTAATATAGTTTTTCATTTATATCTCTATAGTTTTACTAGTTGCCTCTTTACCAGACTCTGAATCTTCAACTTTCTTTTACATCCAGTAATCCCTTTTTCCTTTCTTCCAAGAACCAATTTTAACCAGCAATGGCATCTTCAAAATCTAACCCCAGAAAGATCCCGAACCTTGCTCAGTTTCCGAATGCCCCTTCTTTGCTTAGGCCCAGCAAAGACAAAGAGGGAAGACTTCGTTCTTTAAGGTCATCGCGCGAGGAGTCATCTAGTAATACTCCTTCTTCTCCAAACCCGAATGTCTTAAGTCCTTTTTCTAAAGTTTCTCCCTCTAAAGGTAAAGAACTTTTTGACCCTTCTTCAGAACCTTCAATTGAGGAAATTGTTCCCAGTGACTTATCCTTCTCGAGTGATAAAATGTCACTCTTGAAGCAAGCAGAAAAGTTTGATAAACTTGATGCTTATGTTTCTCTTATAACCGAACTCTCAATTCCAACCATTAGGAAGGAATGTAATTGGAGAGAAAATCTTCGAGTGTCCATTCCTACTATTCAGCAAAGGATCTCTTTTTCTAGGAATGGATATTCATTTGTTTACATTTATCCTTTCACTTGGGGACTGAAACCTGCTGTAGATCCGGCCATCCTCGATTTTTTCCATTTTTTCAATGTTTGCCTAGGTCAAGTCAGCCCATTAGTATGGAGGACAGTGGCTTGTTTGAGATTTTTGTCTACAAAGGCCAAGGTTGATTTCACCTTGGCTCACCTCATTCACTTGTACCATCCGAACCTGATGCGTCACGGTTTCTTTACGTTAACTGCAAGGGGTAAAAAGGTTTTGGTAAACCTAGACAATGTTAATGACCGTGGATGGTATCTTCGTTATATTGCTATTCGCATGGTGGATTTGCTAGGTGAAACAAACATTCCGTTCTCGAAGAAGTGGAACTTTGCACGTAAGTTTTCTGGTTATTGTTTATTTTTGTCTTTAGAGATTTTGATTTTCTCTTTGATCCCATTCCTTTTGTGGATTTTGCAGCAACCATGGGGGACGTGGAACCTGTTCCCAACTTCCGTGGTTAGGTAGATTCGATTCTGAAAGTGGCTCCCAGAGAAGAAAGAACTTGGAAGTCTATTTCTTCCCTTAACAACTGGAAAGTGAAAACACATGGTGCGTATGTTTTTATGATCACATGCGTGTAGTAGATTCAGTTTTTTACAACATGGACTTCATTTTTTTTATATCCTTTTGTTTTAGGGTTCGGGAACAAAGGAATGCAACCCGACGTAGCTATGGCTATGTGAGTTTCTTCCAACGCTGCTCTTGATCTGGATAAGACCAAAGCTTTGATAGCAACAAAGAGAAAGTTGTTGGCAGCTGATGCTAGCGAGAGGCCAAAAATAAGAAGACGTGGAAATGAGGTTGAGGGTGCTTCCGCTCATACCTCTTCAGCTGAGACTGCCTTGGTTGAGGAAGAAGCCGCTCCCATAGACCTTAGTGAGCCTACACCCCTTCTTCTTATTAAAGGTAGCGAGTCCGGCCCTACTTTAAATGAAGTTCCTTTATCTTCATCACTTCCCGTTTCTCCCAATTCGTTTTCTTCTTCTTTACCCGTAAGTGTTTTTGACCTTATATTGGGTTCCTCTTTATCACTTTCAATGGTGTTTCTGCTCCCGTATCTATCCAAAATCCCGAGCCTGTTCCTTTTCAAGCTCCCGTACCTTCTACCATTCTTCCTTCTTCTTCTTCCACTCCTTCTTCCATTACCCCATATTCCTCTTTAATACACTTGGAAACCGGCCCGAGTAGCAGGGGTATGATTATGAGAAATTGTGACGACCCAAAGGGTCATCACTTATTTAATTAATCATTTTGATGCTTCTGAGTCCTTGAAAACCTCATTCTATGTTGCCTCGATTTACGTGCACAATCCGAGCATGTAGCCGGAAAGATTTTGTGATAGAAAATATGAATTCTATGAGAAATTGGGATAAAAATGATATTAATATTGATATGGTTGACTTCGGTCAAAAATTTTGGTAAACGGATCCGGACCCGAGATTAGATGGTCCCGAGAGGTCCGTAGGAAAATATGGGACTTGGACATGTGTCCGGAGTCGAATTCTGAGGCCTAGAGCCCAAGTTATGAATTTTTATGTGAAATTGTTTTTGATGTAATTGTTAAAGAAAAATGAATTAATTGACCTTGGTATCGGGCTCGTATTTTGGTTCCGACGCCCGGTACAAGTCTTAAATATTATATATGTGATTTCTGTAAAGTTTGGTGACATTCGGATGTCGTTTGAGATGTTTTGGACCTTGAGTCCCAAGTTTGAAAGTTTTGAAAACCAAAGGTATGAAAATCATGAATTTGAGGCTTGATTTGATGAAAACAAGGTGATATTGGCGATGTGATCGCACGAATAAGTTCATAATGTGTTTTTGAGGTTGTGTACATGTTTGGTTTGGAGCCCGGGAGGCTCGGGTAAAGATTTGATAGGCCGTTGGATTAAATTCTGAAATGTTGCACTGCTGGTTTTTCACCCAGCTGTTGGCTTCGCAATTGCGAAGTATTTCCCGCAATTGCGAAGGGGGTAGTACAAGGCAGGGCTCGCAAATGCGAACCCTGATCGCAAATGCGAAGCCCCATTGACCCAGCCTTGTTCGCAAATGCGAACAATTGTTCGCATTTGCGAAAGTCCCCAGAGCCTGCCTATGTTTGCAAATGCGAACAAATGTTCGCAAATGCGAACATTCCCCATACTGCCTTGGTTCGCAAATGCGAACCATTGTTGGCAAATGCGAACACTGCCTTATACAGCCTAGGTTCGCAAATGCGAACATTAGTTCGCAAATGCGAACATTCCCTTGTCTGCCACTGTTCGCAAATGTGAACAAATGTTCGCAAATGCGAACTTCCCAGCCTTAGCTTATTTTTCAAACTCCAGAAATTGGTCGGGGTTCGCAATTGCGAACCCATGTTCGCAAATGCGAACACAGAGACCTGTAAAACATGATTTTAAGTTCATTTCTTCACTTTTTACAAAACAAAAACACCCATTTGCGATTCTTCACGGATTCCTTCTTCATCAAAACAATTGTAAGTCACTTTTTACTTAATTCTTTCAATTCCTAACATCATTAAACATGTTTTTCATTAGAAATCAAAGGTTTTCATGGTAGAATTCTTGTTTTTGTTAGAAAATAGGGTTTTTCATAAATTGGGAATTGAACCTCGAATTGAGGTCCGATTTTGAAACAAATCATATACATGAACTCGTGGGGGCATGGGTAACCGGATTTTGGTCCTAACCCCGAGTTCCGACCGTGTGGGCCCGGGGTTGAAATTCACTATTCCGGGCAGAATGTTGTAAAAGTTGTATTTGGTCTTAAGAATTAGTTTGTTGAGTAGTATTGATGATATTAAATCTATTGTGTATAGATACGGTTGATTGGAGCCAAATTTGAAAGAAAAAGACATTTCCACGGATTGAATTGTTCATAAGCATTCGAGGTAAGTGTTTGTTCTATCCTAGCTTGAGGGAATAGGATTATGTGTTATGTGTTGTGTGATCGAGTGCGGTGTATGGGCTGTGGTGACGAGCATCCATACACTCTGGCGTCTAGTATGACCGTGAGTCGTTGGAAAATGATTATTTTGAGATATATTACAGATGAATTGTTATTGTTCTCCCTTGTTGGGACTTGTTGTGAAGATGATTATTGATTGCCCTTGTTGGGACACTTTATGAATTACTGCTTCTTTCTTTGCCCTTAACTGTGATTGTTATTTGGGTGAGGAAGAGTGATAATGCATGAAGGGTGATGCCGTGCCATGTTTATTTATTTATGCACGAAGGTTAATGTCGTGCCATGTTTTATTGATTATGCACGAAGGATCATGCCGTGCCCTGTTATTGAACCATGTACGAAGGATCATGTCGTACTATGGATGTGAGGATGAGAGTAAAATCACGAAGGGTGATGCCGTGTACTTTATTTGCTTATTTGGTGAGGATGAGAGTAAAAGCACGAAGGGTGATGCCGTGCAACTGCTTGCTATTTCTTGAATTGATATTACTTGTGTTTACATTATACTTTGTTTTTCCTTGTGAATTTATTAGTTGTGGTTAATTGTTGAATTCTTGAGATATTTCTTATTGTGTTAATACCTGGTTATTTCTTGTTATTCTGTGGTATACATATATATTGAATTGCACAGGTTTATGTGGGTGTCCGGTCCTAGGCTTGTCACTACTTCGCCGGGATAGGCCAGGCACTTACCAGCACATGGGGTCGGTTGTGCTGATACTACACTTCTGTGTGTTTTTGCACAGGTCCAGGTTACGATCGGGAGCAGCAGCAGTAAATCGATTGCGTGGGAGTTGATCACATTTGAGACCGAGGTAGCTTGCAGACGTCCGCAGGCCCGGCGTCTCTCTCTTTATTTATGTTATTAGCTGTAGTCTCTTTGTTCCGAGACAAACAGAATTATGTTATATTTCCTTCATACTTTTATGTGTAGTATTCCATAGTAGTTCGTGAGTTGGTGACTCCACGTCTTGGGTAGAGGATTTCAGTATGATTTTCACTTTGTAATTAGTTATTTCTATTTGATAAAGTATTCCGCATTTATTTAATTAAAATTGTGTTAAAAACAGGATAGTATGAATACAATGGCTTGCCTAGCTACCACGATTAGGCGCCATCACGATCCCGATGTTGGGAAAAAAAAATCCGGGTCGTGACAAGTTGGTATCAGGGCTCTAGGTTACATAGGTCTCACTACTCACGAACAAGCTTAGTAGAGTTCGAGAGGTAGGTACGGAGACGTCTGTACTTGTCCTCCAGAGTCTATTGAGTTAGGAAAGAGTCTCTCATTGTTCTTTCTTGTCGTGCGACTTGTTCCTCAATTACTGATTGAATTTCTATTCTGTCCTTTCGCAGATGGTAAGGACACGCGCTTCTTCGTCCGTTGACCAGCAGCCCGAGCCCCAGGCAGCTCCCGTGAGGGGCAGGGGCCAAGGCCGTATCAGAGGCCGTGGTAGGGGTAGAGCTCAGCCCCAGGCAGCTACTCCGGAGGTGGAGCCTCATATTGAGATTGACGAGGAGGTTCCGATTCCAGCAGCTCCAGTGGGCCCAGCTCAGGTCCTAGGAGAGGCTTTATTTACCCCGGATCTCCGGGATGCTTTGGTCAGAATAGCGGGATTCATGGACAGCATTGCCAGAGCGGGTTTATTATCAGTTGCCCCAGCCACTTCTCAGGCTGGAGGAGGGGCCCAGACTCCTATTGCTCATACTCCGGAGCTAGTAGCTCCTCAGCCTCAGGCACCAGTAGTTCAGCGAGATGTGGCCACTCAGTCAGGTACCACAACTCATGCAGGTGATGGAGCGGCCATGACTTCTGATTCGTTATGGAGACTTGATCGGTTCTCCAAGCTATTTACCACTACATTCAGTGGAGCCACATCAGAGGATCCTCAGGACTTCTTATTCAGCTGCCATGAGATTCTCAAGACTATGGGGATCGTGGAGTCAAATGGAGTTGACTTCGGTACATTCAGACTTGCAGGATCCGCCAGGACTTGGTGGAGAGATTATTGCTTGACTCGACCAGCAGGGTCCCCAGCTTTATCATGGGATCAGTTTGCGGAACTATTTATGGAGAAGTTTCTCCCTGCTACTCAGCGGGATGTACTTCGGAGGCAGTTTGAGCATCTCCATCAGGGCACTATGACAGTTACACAGTATGAGACGAAATTTGTCGATTTGGCTCGTCATGTAGTGGTGATACTTCCCACGGAGCGGGAGAGGGTCCGCAGGTTTATAGATGGGCTTAATCAGCCGATTAGACTCCAGATGGCTATGGGCGTGGGAAGTGACATATCATTTCAGGAGGCAGCCAATGCGGCACGCAGAGTTGAGATGGCTCTTGCTAGGGAGGCGGTTATTCTTTAGATAAGAGGCCTCGTCATTCAGGCAGGTTTGGTGGTTCTTCCTCTGGTGGCAGAGAATCCTTTGATAGAGGCCAGTCTTCCAAGCCTTTTCATTCCGCCCTTCAGGCTTCACAGGGTGGACCAGGTGATCGTGGTTTTCGGGGGCATTATTCGGACCAGCCTCCTATTAATGCTCAGCCTCTTCAGAGTGTTCGTGGAGGCCATCAGGTCATCAGGGCCAACAGCCCTATCAGTTTAAGAGTTGCTACGGTTGTGGTGACCTAGGTCATTTTATCAGGTATTGCCCTTTAGCAGCGGGCAACTCTCAGCAGCGAGGTCCTCGTCCTATGATTCAGGCCCCAGCTGACCCTCAACCTGCCCAGCCAACCAGAGGCGGGGGTAGAGATTATAGAGGTGGAGGTCGAGACCGTAGAGGTGGAGACCGTCCAGCCCGAGGTAGAGGTCAGCCAGTTGATGGTCGTCCTAGAGACGCAGCTCAGAGGGGAGGTGCAGATCCCCGATTCTATGCTTTACCAGCCAGGCCAGAGGCAGAGGCATCAGATGCCGTGATTACAGGTACTATTCTTGTGTGTGGCAGAGGTGCTTCAGTATTATTTGACCCCGGATCTACATATTCCTATGTGTCTTCCTACTTCGCACCGTATTTGGCTGTGCCCAGCTATGCTCTGGATATTCCAGTTTATGTGGCTACACCAGTGGGTGACTCCATCGTAGTCGATCGGGTGCATCGTTCGTGCGTAGTTATATTTGGGGGTCTTGAGACCCGTGTTGATATGTTGCTTTTGGACATGGTAGATTTTGATGTCATATTGGGGATGGACTGGTTGTCCCCATACCATGCTATTCTTGATTGCCATGCTAAGACGGTGACCTTAGCCTTGCCCGAATCACCCCGACTAGAGTGGAAAGGTACCTCAAGCCACTCCGTTCGCACTGTTATTTCCTATGTTAAGGCTCGACGTATGGTCGAGAAGGGGTGTCTAGCTTATCTGGCTTATGTTCGTGATTCCAGCGCAGTAGTTCCTTCCATTGATTTAGTCCCTATTGCACGGGAGTTTCCTGAGGTTTTTCCTTCGGACCTGCCGGGCATGCCACCCGACAGGGATATTGATTTCTGTATTGATCTGACACCGGGCACTCAGCCCATCTCTATTCCACCCTATCGTATGGCCCCGCCGAAGTTAAAAGAGTTGAAAGATCAGTTGCAGGACCTTCTTGAGAAGGGCTTTATCAGGCCCAGTGTTTCCCCCTGGGGAGCACCCTGTATTATTTGTAAAGAAGAAAGATGGCTCGATGCGGATGTGTATTGATTACCGGCAGTTAAACAAGGTGACTATCAAAAATAAATATCCACTTCCGAGAATTGATGATTTATTTGACCAGCTTCAGGGTGCCAAGGTATTTTCAAAGATAGACTTGAGGTCAGGCTACCATCAGCTGAAGATCAGGGCGGCTGACATTCCTAAAACAGCCTTTCGCTCTAGATATGGGCATTATGAGTTCTTGGTCATGTCTTTCGGGTTGACCAATGCCCCAGAAGCATTCATGGAGTTGATGAATCGGGTATTCAGGCCTTACTTAGATCCTGTTCGTGATAGTCTTTATAGATGACATCCTGGTGTACTCCCGCAGCCAGGAAGAGCACGAGCAGCACCTCAGAGTGGTTGTTCAGTCTCTGAAAGATAACCAGCTATATGCCAAATTTTCTAAATGTGAGTTCTGGCTGAGTTCTGTAGCATTTCTGGGTCACATTGTATCAGTGGAAGGTATTCAAGTAGACCCAAAGAAGATTGAGGCAGTCCTGAATTGGCCTCGACCAGCTTCAGTGACTGAGATCCGGAGTTTCCTGGGATTAGCAGGTTACTACCGTCGATTTGTAGAGGGGTTTTCTTCTATTGCAGCCCCGATGACCAGGTTGACCCAGAAGGGTGTCCAGTTCCAGTGGTCAGAGGAGTGTGAGGCGAGCTTTCAGAAGCTCAAGACAGCCTTGACCACCACACCAGTGTTGATACTACCTACAGGTACAGGGCCTTATACAGTTTATAGTGGCGCATCTCGTACAGGGCTTGGAGCGGTATTAATGCAGGATGGTAAGGTTATCGCTTATGCTTTGAGGCAATTAAAGATACATGAGAAGAATTATCCAGTTCATGATCTTGAGTTAGCAGCAGTGGTTCATGCCTTAAAGATCTGGAGGCATTATCTATATGGTGTGACATGTGAGGTGTACACTGATCACAAAAGCCTACAGTACTTGTTCAAGCAGAAGGAGTTGAATCTACGAGAGCGGAGATGGTTAGAGTTGCTAAAAGACTATGATGTTACTATCTTATATCATCCAGGTAAGGCCAATGTGGTCGCCGATGCTTTGAGTAGAAAGTATGCCAGCATGGGTAGTCTTGCATACATTCCGGTCAGTCAGAGACCATTAGCTCTAGATGTTCAGGCCTTAGCCAACCGGTTCGTGAGATTAGACATTTCTGAGCCTAGCAGGGTGTTAGCCCGCACGGTCGCTCGTTCTTCTTTATTAGAGCGTATCCGTGAGAGGCAATTTGATGATCCTCATTTGCGTGAGTTGAGAGATACAGTACAGCGGGGAGGTGCCACACAGGTAAATCTAGATGATGATGGGGTATTGAAATTGCAGGGTCGAGTTTGTGTGCCCAATGTCGAAGGGATTCGAGAGTTGATCTTAGCAGAGGCCCACAGTTCGCGGTATTCTATTCACCCAGGTGCCGCGAAGATGTACCAGGACTTACGGCAACACTATTGGTGGAGTAGAATGAAGAAAGATATGTCGCTCGGTGTCTAAATTGTCAGCAGGTGAAATATGAGCACCAGAGACCTGGTGGTGTATTCCAGAAGATTGAAATTCCCGAGTGGAAATGGGAGCGGATCACTATGGACTTCGTTACTCTGGACTTCCTTTGACTCGGAGGAAATTTGATGCTATTTGGGTCATTGTTGATAGCCTGACCAAGTCAGCACACTTTATTCCAGTATCTGTCTCCTACTCATCGGAGAGGTTAGCAGAGGTTTACATTAGGGAGATTGTTCGTCTCCATGGGGTACCAGTATCTATTATCTCTGATCGGGGAACGCAGTTTACCTCGCGGTTCTGGAGAGCGGTCCAGCAGGAGTTAGGCACCCAGGTTCAGTTGAGTACAGCATTTCATCCTCAGACGGATGGCCAGTCCGAGAGGACTATTCGGATTCTTGAGGACATGCTTCGAGCCTGTGTTATTGATTTCGGAGGCTCGTGGGATCAGTTTCTACCATTAGCAGAGTTCGCCTACAATAACAGCTACCAATCTAGCATCCGGATGGCTCCGTATGAGGCGTTGTATGGTAGGCGATGTCGATCACCAGTTGGATGGTTTGAACCGGGAGAGGCTCGGTTGTTGGGTACAGACTTAGTCCAGGAGGCCTTAGATAAGGTCAAGACTATTCAGGAGAGATTGCGTTAAGCTCAGTCTAGGCAAAAGACTTATGCGGATCGTAAGGTTCGAGATGTAGATTTCATGGTTGGTGAACGAGTATTGCTCCGAGTGTCGCCTATGAAGGGCGTGATGAGGTTCGGGAAGAAGGGCAAGCTCAGCCCTAGGTATATTGGTCCATTTAAGATTCTAGACAGAGTGGGAGGGGTGGCTTACAGATTAGCTTTGCCGCCTAGCTTATCAGTCGTGCATCCAGTTTTTCACGTATTTATGCTTCGGAGATACCATGGCGATCCCACGCATGTGTTAGACTTCAGTACTGTCTAATTGGACAATGATCTATCTTACGAGGAGGAGCCGGTGGCTATTCTAGACCGGCAGGTTCGACAGTTGAGGTCGAAGAGTTATACTTTTGTGCGTGTTCAGTGGAGAGGTCAGCCTCCTGAGGCATCGACCCGGGAGTCCGAGTCCGATATGCGGAGCCGCTACCCTCATTTGTTCCCCAACTCAGGTACTTCCTTCTCTCGTCCGTTCGAGGACCTACCCCCTTTTGAGCTTCATTTATTGTGACGACCCAAAGGGTCATCACTTATTTAATTAATCATTTCGAGCTTCTGATGCCTTGAAAACCTCATTCTATGTTGCCTCGATTTACGTGCACAATCCGAGCATGTAGCCGGAAAGATTTTGTGATAGAAAATATGAATTCTATGAGAAATTGGGATAAAAATGATATTAATATTGATATGGTTGACTTCGGTCAAAAATTTTGGTAAACGGATCCGGACCCGAAATTAGATGGTCCCGAGAGGTCCGTAGGAAAATATGGGACTTGGACATGCGTCCGGAGTCGAATTCTGAGGCCTAGAGCCCAAGTTATGAATTTTTATGTGAAATTGTTTTTGATGTAATTGTTAAAGGAAAATGAATTAATTGACCTTGGTATCGGGCTCGTATTTTGGTTCCGACGCCCGGTACAAGTCTTAAATATTATATATGTGATTTTTGTAAAGTTTGGTGACATTCGGATGTCGTTTGAGATGTTTTGGACCTTGAGTCCCAAGTTTGAAAGTTTTGAAAACCAAAGGTATGAAAATCATGAATTTGAGGCTTGATTTGATGAAAACAAGGTGATATTGGCGATGTGATCGCACGAATAAGTTCATAATGTGTTTTTGAGGTTGTGTACATGTTTGGTTTGGAGCCCGGGAGGCTCGGGTAAAGATTTGATAGGCCGTTGGATTAAATTCTGAAATGTTGCACTGCTGGTTTTTCACCCAGCTGTTGGCTTCGCAATTGCGAAGTATTTCTCGCAATTGCGAAGGGGGCAGTACAAGGCAGGGCTCGCAAATGCGAACCCTGATCGCAAATGCGAAGCCCCATTGACTCAGCCTTGTTCGCAAATGCGAACAATTGTTCGCAAATGCGAACGTCCCCAGGCCTGCCTATGTTCGCAAATGCGAACATTCCCCATACTGCCTTGGTTCGCAAATGCGAACCATTTTTCGCAAATGCGAACACTGCCTTATACAGCCTAGGTTCGCAAATGTGAACATTAGTTCGCAAATGCGAACATTCCCTTGTCTGCCACTGTTCGCAAATGCGAACTTCCCAGCCTTAGCTTATTTTTCAAACTCCAGAAATTGGTCGGGGTTCGCAATTGCGAACCCATGTTCGCAAATGCGAACACGGAGACCTGTAAAACACGATTTTAAGTTCATTTCTTCACTTTTTACAAAACAAAAACACCCATTTGCGATTCTTCACGGATTCCTTCTTCATCAAAACAATTGTAAGTCACTTTTTACTTAATTCTTTCAATTCCTAACATCATTAAACATGTTTTTCATTAGAAATCAAAGGTTTTAATGGTAGAATTCTTGTTTTTGTTAGAAAATAGGGTTTTTCATAAATTGGGGAATTGAACCTCGAATTGAGGTCCGATTTTGAAACAAATCATATACATGAACTCGTGGGGGGATGAGTAACCGGATTTTGGTCCTAACCCCGAGTTTCGACCATGTGGGCCTGGGGTTGAAATTCACTATTCCGGGCAGAATGTTGTAAAAGTTGTATTTGGTCTTAAGAATTAGTTTGTTGAGTAGTATTCATGATATTAAATCTATTGTGTATAGATACGGTTGATTGGAGCCAAATTTGAAAGAAAAAGACATTTCCACGGATTGAATTGTTCATAAGCATTCGAGGTAAGTGTTTGTTCTATCCTAGCTTGAGGGAATAGGATTATGTGTTATGTGTTGTGTGATCGAGTGCGGTGTATGGGCTGTGGTGACGAGCATCCATACACTGGCGTCTAGTATGACCGTGAGTCGTTGGAAAATGATTATTTTGAGATATATTACAGATGAATTGTTATTGTTCTCCCTTGTTGGGACTTGTTGTGAAGATGATTATTGATTGCCCTTGTTGGGACGGTTTATGAATTACTGTTTCTTTCTTTGCCCTTAACTGTGATTGTTATTTGGGTGAGGAAGAGTGATAATGCACGAAGGGTGATGCCGTGCCATGTTTATTTATTTATGCACGAAGGTTAATGCCGTGCCATGTTTTATTGATTATGCACGAAGGATCATGCCGTGCCCTGTTATTGAACCATGTACGAAGGATCATGCCGTACTATGGATGCGAGGATGAGAGTAAAAGCACGAAGGGTGATGCCGTGTACTTTATTTGCTTATTTGGTGAGGATGAGAGTAAAAGCACGAAGGGTGATGCCGTGCAACCTGCTTGCTATTTCTTGAATTGATATTACTTGTGTTTACATTATACTTTGTTTTTCCTTGTGAATTTATTAGTTGTGGTTAATTGTTGAATTCTTGAGATATTTCTTATTGTGTTAATACCTGGTTATTTCTTGTTATTCTGTGGTATACATATATATTGAATTGCACAGGTTTATGTGGGTGTCTGGTCCTAGGCTTGTCACTACTTCGCTGGGATAGGCCAGGCACTTACCAGCACATGGGGTCGGTTGTGCTGATACTACACTTCTGTGCGTTTTTGCACAGGTCCAGGTTACGATCAGGAGCAGCAGGAGTAAATCGATTGCGTGGGAGTTGATCACATTTGAGACCGAGGTAGCTTGCAGACGTCCGCAGGCCCGGCGTCTCTCTCTTTATTTATGTTACTAGTTGTAGTCTCTTTGTTCCGAGACAAACAGAATTATGTTATATTTCCTTCCAACTTTTATGTGTAGTATTCCATAGTAGTTCGTGAGTTGGTGACTCCACGTCTTGGGTAGAGGATTTCAGTATGATTTTCACTTTGTAATTAGTTATTTCTATTTGATAAAGTATTCTGCATTTATTTAATTAAAATTGTGTTAAAAACAGGATAGTATGAATACAATGGCTTGCCTAGCTACCACGAGTAGGCGCCATCACGATCCCGATGTTGGGAAACAAAATCCGGGTCGTGACAGAAATTAGCAGCGGTATGATTATGAGAAAGGTCACACTTGAAATACCTGCTACTCATAGCTTATTGAGGAAGACCAGTGGTGCTGATGTGTGACTGGAGCCTTTGATAGGGGATTTGGAGTGAAAAAAAATGGAAGACCACAGCTGCTTATCTCTGATGAACGACGTAGTTCATTCGACTTTGAAGGTAATTTCTTTTTGAATATTAACTTCCTCTTCCTCGTAGGTATTTATTTTTTTACCTTTATATTTGCAGGCTAACTTAATCAGCATGGAGCTTATGGGAAGGATCTCTTCCTTGGAGAGAAAAGCTCGTGAATCTTCTAAAGTTTCTGAAGAGATTCAATTTGAAACTCAGAATTGGAAGGAGCAATATGGAAGTGCTTTGATGGATGTGGAGGAACTTCGAGACGAGAAAGCCCGTCTGGAGCGTCAGAACTGTGCTCTATCAACCGATCTAGGATTGTCCCAGGCCGCCTTGAGTCAAGTTAAGAATGCCAAGGATACCTTGAATGACTCGTTGTTAAAGGCGAATGAAAAGATTAAAGGGCTCGAAGAACTCATGAAGAGGAAGGAAGATTATGCCAAGGAGTTAGAGCAAAGCTTGAGGCAAGCCCGGGTCGATTTGAAGACTTCCTCAGACAAGATCCACGCCTTAGAAGATTCCAACATTGCTCTCAAGACGTCTCTTGACTCCCAACTAACTGAGCAGGAAGCAATGAGAAATTCTCTTGCTACGCAGGAGAAGGATTACGAGACTCTGGAGAAGGAATATAACTCTCTTGCAGAGAACTTCAAATATAAAGTTAACTGGGCTTTTCTTACATCACGCGGGGATGTATTATTGGAGGTTACTCAAAGGGTTTTAATTTACAATCTGAAATAGCCAAGATTGTAGATGTGATTGAGAAAAGTAACCAACATGAAGGCACTCCCGAGCAGCCTATTAGTATTCCTTCTCCCGTATGTGAGACTTCTGAGGCAGAGACTCCGGTGGATGGCGAAGCTATTACTGAAGATCCCGGAGTTCTTGAAAATGAAGCTATCCCTGCTCCAGCTATATCCTCTGACACTCCTTCCTTTCCAGTGATCAACTAATGGACAAGTTTTTTTTTATGTTTTCCTTTGGTGGTTTTAATTCTTAAAAGGATTTTTTTTAATGAAGTCCCCAGTTCCTAAAATGGGGCAAACTTGTTTAAATATAATTGCAATTTTGAATGATCAAATTTGCTGTTTCATTTTAGGGGTTTACTTAGTACCTCCTTCTGTTCGTGCCTATCTGCGTATTTAGGACTTTATAGAATAATTTTTGCATTTTTATCCTTTTAGAAAATGCTTTATGATTCTACTCGTGGACTTGTCAACACGAGGATTATAAAAGAAGGCCCTTTTATATATTGGCACTTAATGAAGAAGACGTCTCAACTTCATAAAATGGTGCTATACGATGGAAGAGATAGGAAACACACGTTTTTCTTTTTCTCTGTATGAAATAACTTTGCCAAGCTTTTTATTCATGAAATTGGGGTAATGTTTTTTGAATGATACATGTGTTATAGTACGTCTATGACTTCCTCGCAACTGTTTTTTTTGTGCAACAGATTTTTTTTTTTATAAGAAATACACAAGGTTTTCCTTTACAACCTGTTTTAACATGTAACCATAGTCCTATATTTATGTATAAAAAGGACTTGGAAAGTGTCTCCAACATTGAAAAATGTTTGTTGCAGAGTAAAACGTAGCTATTCGCAGCTATTGCACCTTTTATCTTTCCTTTGAACTCCCGTATCTCTTTATGGTCCCGCGTCTTTCTCGCACGAAGCTATCCGTACTGTGCTATCCCCAAGTGTGCAGTTACTGTAGGGATGCGGCCTTGAACAATTTGATTTTTACTCGTAAGTTGACCCTTTCCCTGAAACAAAACATACACGGGACTCGAAAATATGGCTTTTAGATGTAGACTGCCTACCCGTACGCATTTCCATCAGATCTGTGTAACCTTAGGCTCAGAATTTGTGAGTATTCTATTTTTGCCATACATGTTGTATGTCATCATTTGGTACGGTTTAGGATTTGTGCCTGAACGTATTTAATTTCTTAAAAGTAGTATTTTTTCAGGTGTACAACATTCCAATGTGAAGGAAGAATTTCACCGTCCATGGTTTCTAACTCATACGCTCCTTTGCCTGCTACAGTACGAATTTTGTATGGCCCTTCCCATGTTGGACTTAATTTCCCCGAATTAGCAGCCTTCGTGGATTGAAACACCTTTTTGAGTACGAAGTCCCCAGTTTTAAAGAACCTGAGACGTGCCCGCCGATTATAGTACTGTTCAATCATTTGTTTTTTGGCTGCCACTCTTATCAATGCTGCCTCCCTTCTTCCTTCTACCAGATCCAAGTTAACTCGTAACTCCTCATTGTTTGCATCTTCCCTTGCTTGATTGTACCTTATAATTGGTTCCCCTATTTCAACGAGAATCAAGGCTTATGCGCCATAAACCATGGAGAATGGGGTTTCGCCCGTACTCGTTTTTGTAGTTGTCCGATAAGCCCATAATACAGCTGGAAGCACTTCAGGCCAATTACCTTTTGAATCTTGCAACCTCTTTTTCAAATTATTGATGATTATCTTGTTTGTGGATTCTGCTTGCCCATTACCGACTGGATGATATGGAGTCGATAATATTCTCTTGATTTGCCAGCTTTGAAAGAACTATGTAATTTGTGCTCCTATGAATTGCGGACCGTTGTCGCATATGATTTCCTTTGGAACCCCAAAGCAGCATATTATATTTCTCCAGATAAAGTCTTTGACTTCTTTCTCTCGTACTTGCTTGAATGCTCCTGCTTCTACCCATTTGGTGAAATAGTCAATAAGCACGAGTAGAAATTTTACCTCACCCTTTGCTTGTGGTAGTGGACCCATAATATCCATCTCCCACTTCATTAAGGGCCATGGGGATATGACTGAATGTAATAGCTGAGCTGTCTTATGCATGTTGTTCCCGTACCTTTGGCATTTATCACATTTAGATATGAAGTCCTTTGCTTCTTCTTCCATTTTGGGCCAATAGTACCCTGCCCGTACCAATGTTTTTACCAACGATCGGCCTCCCACATGATTTCCACAGTGTCCTTCATGTATCTCCCTCATTACATACTCTGTTTGCGAGGGACCGAGACACCTTGATAGAGGACCTCCGAACATCTTTCGATAAAGATTTCCTTGGTGTAAACAGTAACGGGCAGCTTTCTTTCGTAGTGCATGAGCCTTTGTTTTATCATTAGGTACGGTTCCATACTGCAAAAAAAAATGATTTCACTTTTCCAATCCCATGTCAGATGATTAAAATTTACCTTGTTCTTATCAGGCTTGAGAATGGAATGATATAAATGTATAATTGAAGCATTTGCGTCGTTCGCTATATCTGCCACAGATGCAAGATTGGATAAAGCGTCAGCTTCTGCATTCTTATCCCTTGGAATCTGTGTTATCTTCCAAGTCTCTAATTGTCTCACTAATTCTCGCACCTTCTCAAGATATTCTTGCATTCTGGTTTCTCTGGCTACAAAAGTCCCCAGCACTTGATTTACTACTAGCTGCGAATCACTTTTGATTATGATTTGCTTGATGCCGAGTTCGAGTGCCAACTCCAAACCTGTAATCACAGCTTCATGCTCTGCTTCATTGTTAGTGATAGAAGGACATTTTATAGCTTGTCTAATTGTTTCTCCTGTTGGTGGGATTAAAACAATTCCTAATCCTGGCCCTTTTACATTAGATGAGCCATCAGCAAATAAAGTCCATATCCCAGGGTTTGCACTATTAAAAACCTGTAATTCTTTTTCTGCCTCTAGGTGCATCCCCTGACTAAAATCGGCTACGAAATTTGCGAGTACTTGGGATTTGATAGCGGTTCTAGGTTGGTAAATTATTTCATATTCACTTAATTCTATAGCCCATTTTGCTAATCTACCTGACAATTCATGTTTATGCAAAATGTTTCTTAGGGGAAAAGCCGTAACTACAATGATAGGGTGACACTGGAAATAAGGTCTTAACTTCCTAGATGCCACAATCAGTGCTAATGCTAGTTTCTCCAACTGTGGATACCTGGTTTCCGCATCTAATAAAGTTTTACTTACGTAATAAATAGGAGATTGCTTACCTTGTTCCTCACGAACTAGAACAGCACTTACCGCTACTTCTGAGACTGCCAGATAAATAAGCAACTTCTCACCTTCTCTTGGTTTTGCCAATAGGGGCGGATTTGACAGGTAGGTTTTCAAATCTTTAAGAGCTTGTTCCCAATCTTCGTTCCACTCGAAATGATCTTGTTTCTTTAGTGCAGAGAATAATTTAATGCATTTTTCAGAGGATTTAGAAATAAATCTCCCTAGAGCTGCGATTCTTCCGGTCAACCTTTGAACCTCCTTTTTATTTGTAAGGATATCGGGTATTTCTTCGATTGTTTTAATCTGTGAAGGATTTGCCTCAATGCCACGGTTAAAAACAAGAAAACCCAAAAATTTACCTGAGGCTACTCCAAATGCACATTTCTCTGGGTTAAGTTTCATATTCTTACGCAATATTTCAAATGCGTCAGATAAATGAGAGATGTGATCATCAGAGTGTTGAGTTTTAACAAGCATATCGTCTATATATACTTCCATGGTTTTCCCTAAATGTTCTTGAAACATTTTGGTGACTAACCTTTGATAGGTTGCACCAGCATTTTTAAGACCAAAGGGCATTACTTCATAGCAGTAAGTCCCCCGGTCAGTGACGAAGGAAGTCTTTTCCTCATCGTCGGGGTGTATTTTAATTTGATTCTACCCCAATATGCATCTAAAAAACTTAGAAGGTCATGACCTGCCGTGGCGTCTATCATCTGATCTATATGAGGTAAGGGAAAAGAATCTTTTGGACAAGCCTTATCGAGATTAGTATAATCTACACAAACTCGCCACTTACCATATTTCTTAGGTACGACCACCGTATTGGCTAACCAATCAGGATACTTTACCTCTTGAAGTGACCCAATTTGTAATAATTTTTGGACTTCATCTTGAATTACTTGATTCTTGAAGTCTCCTTGCTTTCTTTTCTTCTGTTTGATTGGAGTGTAGGTTGGATCCACGTTGAGTTTATGAGTCATTACTTCCGGTGGTATACCTGTTATATCAACATGGGACCAAGCAAAATAGTACCCGTTAGTTTTCAAAAATTCAATTAACGTACCTCGCATATTAGACCTTAAGTTGACCCCTACATAAACTTTTCTCTCGGGCCATTGTTCAGATAAGACTACTGCTTCGAGCTCTTCAATTGTTGTTTTGATATTTTCATTTTCCTCGGGTTCCTGAATAACATCGGGCCTCGAGTCTAAATCTATTTATTAAGTGAATTTTGACTTTTATCGCCTTTAACTGCCTCTTCGGAGTTCGTATCTACTACAACGTTGATACTCCTGGCTACTCGTTGATCCCCTCGGATTTTTCGTACTCCCAAGGCAACGGAAATTTGATGACTTGATGTAGAGTTGAAGGAACAACATCAATATTATGAATCCATGGCCTCCAGAGATTAGGTTATTCGCCATTTCTATATTTAGTACCTGAAATTTAGTTTCTTTAACAACTCCCGTAGCGTAAGTTGTTAAGACCACTTCTCCCATCGTTGTCACATTCGTATTATCAAAGCCAGATAATATATGCGCCTTAGGTATCATCATATTTTCAGCTTGTATTTTTTGTAGTACTTTTAGTAAGATGATGTTAACAGAGCTTCCCGGATCGATTAAGACTCGCCTCACATCAGTATCGTGCATGAGTAAAAAAATAACCAGTGCATCGTTGTGAGGGGTGATCATTCCTTCGGTGTCTGCATCATCAAAAATCATGCTTTCATCCTCCAAGGTTTGGCGTACTCGCTTCCCATGCGCAATAATGTGACGACCCAAAGGGTCATCACTTATTTTATTAATCATTTCGAGCTTCTAAGGCCTTGAAAACCTCATTCTATGTTGCCTCGATTTACGTGCACGATCCGAGCATGTAGCCGGAAAGATTTTTGTGATAGAAAATATGAATTCTATGAGAAATTTGGATAAAAATGATATTAATATTGATATGGTTGACTTCGGTCAACATTTTTGGTAAACGGATCCGGACCCGAGATTGGATGGTTCCGAAAGGTCCGTAGGAAAATATGGGACTTGGACATGCGTCCGGAGTCGACTTCTGAGGCTTAAATCCCAAGTTATGAATTTTTCTGTGAAATTGTTTTTGATATAATTGTTAAAGGAAAATGAATTAATTGACCTTGGTATCGGGCTCGTATTTTGGTTCCGACGCCCGGTACAAGTCTTAAATATTATATATGTGATTTCTGTAAAGTTTGGTGACATTCGGATGTCGTTTGAGATGTTTTGGACCTTGAGTTCCAAGTTTGAAAGTTTTGAAAACCAAAAGTATGAAAATCATGAACTTGAGGCTTGATTTGAAGAAAACGATGTGTTATTGGCGATGTGATCGCACGAACAAGTTCATAATGTGTTTTTGATGTTGTGTACATGTTTGGTTTGGAGCCCGGGGGCTCGGGTAAAGATTTGGTAGGCCGTTGGATTAAATTCTGAATTTTTGCACTGGTGGTTTTTCACCCAGATCAAGGCAGGGCTCGCAAATGCGAACCCTGATCGCAAATGCGAAGCCCCTCATGCCCAGCCTTGTTCGCAAATGCGAACAATTGTTCGCAAATGCGAACATCCCCATGGCTTGCCTATGTTCGCAAATGCGAACCATAGTTCGCAAATGCGAACATTCCCATATCCAGCCTTGTTCGCAAATGCGAACAATAGTTCGCAAATGCGAACATTCCCTATATTGCCTGTGTTCGCAAATGCAAACCATTGTTCGCAAATGCGAACATTCCCCTTTCCTGCCAGTGTTCGCAAATGCGAACAAAAGTTCGCAAATGCGAACTTCCCAGCCTTAGCTTATTTTTCAAACTCCAGAAATTGATCGGGGTTCGCAATTGCGAACCCATGTTCGCAAATGCGAACACAGAGATCTGTAAAACACGATTTTCAGTTCATTTCTTCACTTTTTACAAACCAAAAACACCCATTTGCGATTCTTCACGGATTCCTTCTTCTTCAAAACAATTGTAAGTCACTTTTTACTTAATCCTTTCAATTCCTAACATCATTAAACATATTTTTCAATAGAAATCAAAGGTTTTCATTGTAGAATTTCTTGTTTTTGTTAGAATATAGGGTTTTTCATAAATTGGGAAATTGGACCTCGAATTGAGGTCCGATGTTGAAACAAATCATATACATGAACTCGTGGGGGGATGGGTAACCGGATTTTGGTCCGAACCCCGAGTTTTGACCATGTGGGCCCGGGGTCGAAATTCACTATTCCGGGCAGAATGTTGTAAAAGTTGTATTTGGTCTTAGGAATTAGTTTGTTGAGTAGTATTGATGATATTAAATCTATTGTGTATAGATACGATTGGATTGGAGCCAAATTTGAAAGAAAAAGACTTTTCTACGGATTGAATTGTTCATAAACATTCGAGGTAAGTGTTTGTTCTATCCTAGCTTGAGGGAATACGATTATGTGCTATGTGTTATGTGATCAAGTGCAGTGTATGGGGTGTGGTGACGAGCATCCATACATTGGCGTCTAGTATGACCGTGAGTCGTTGATAATGCTTATTGTGAGATATATTTGCAGATGAATTGTTGAACCTTTGCCAGGTTGTAGAATTGTTATCGGTCTCCCTTGTCGGGACTTGTTGTGAAGATAATTATTGATTGCCCTTGTTGGGACAGTTTATGAATTACTGTTTCTTTCTTTGCCCTTAACTGTGATTGTTATTTGGGTGAGGAAGAGTGATAATTCACGAAGGGTGATGCCGTGCCTTGATTTATTATTTATGCACGAAGGTTAATGCCGTGCCATGTTTTATTATTTATGCACGAAGGTTAATGCCGTGCCATGTTTTATTGATTATGCACGAAGGATCATGTCGTGCCCTATTATTAAACCATGTATAAAGGATCATGCCGTACTATGGATGTGAGGATGAGAGTAAAAGCACGAAGGGTGATGCCGTGTACTTTATTTGCTTATTTGGTGAGGTTTTTCCTTCAGACCTGCCGGGCATGCCACCCGACAGGGATATTGATTTCTGTATTGATTTGGCACCGGGTACTCAGCCCATCTCTATTCCACCCTATCGTATGGCCCCGCCGGAGCTAAAAGAGTTGAAAGATCAGTTGCAGGACCTTCTTGAGAAGGGCTTTATCAGGCCCAGTGTTTCCCCCTGGGGAGCACCTGTATTATTTGTAAAGAAGAAAGATGGCTCGATGCGGATGTGTATTGATTACCGGCAATTAACAAAGTGACAATAAAAAATAAGTATCCACTGTCGAGGATTGATGATTTGTTTGACCAGTTCCAGGGAGCGAGGGTATTCTCAAAGATAGACTTGAGGTCAGGCTACCATCAGCTGAAGATCAGGGCGACTGACATTCCTAAGACAACCTTTCGCTCTAGATATGAGCATTATGAGTTCTTGGTCATGTCCTTCGGGTTGACCAATGCCCCAGAGCAGCATTCATGGAGTTGATGAATCGGGTATTCGGGCCTTACTTAGATCTGTTCATGATAGTCTTCATAGATGACATCCCGGTGTACTCCCGCAACCAGGAAGAGCACGAGCAGCACCTCGGAGTGGTTCTTCGGACTCTGAAAGATAACCGACTATATGCCAAATTTGCTAAATGTGAGTTCCGGCTGAGTTCGGTAGCATTTCGGGTCACATTGTATTAGTGGAAGGTATTCGGGTAGACCCAAAGAAGATTGAGGCGGTCCGGAATTGGCCTCGACCAGCTTCAGTGGATCGAGATCCGGAGTTTCTTGGGATTAGCGAGTTTACTCCTGTCGATTTGTAGAGGGGTTTTCTTCTATTGCAGCCCCGATGACCGGGTTGACCCGAAGGGTGTCCGATTCGTGTGGTTCGAGGAGTGTGAGGCGAGCTTTCGAAGCTCAAGACAGCTTTGACCACCGCACCGGTGTTGATACTACCTACAGGTGCAGGGCCTTTATACAGTTTATTGTGACGCATCTCGTACGAGGCTTGGAGCGGTATTGATGCAGGATGGTAAGGTTATCGCTTATGCTTCGAGTCAGTTAAAAATACATGAGAAGAATTATCCAGTTCATGATCTTGAGTTAGCAGCAGTGGTTCATGCCTTAAAGATCCTGGAGGCATTATTTATATGGTGTGACATGGGAGGTGTACACTGATCACAAAAGCCTACAGTACTTGTTCAAGCAAAAGGAGTTGAATCTACGACATTGGAGATGGTTAGAGTTGCTAAAAGACTATGATGTTACTATATTATATCACCCAGGTAAGGCCAATGTGGTGGCCGATGCATTGAGTAGAAAGTATGCCAGCATGGGTAGTCTTGCATATATTCCGGTCAATCAGAGACCATTGGCCCTAGATGTCCAGGCCTTAGCCAACCGGTTCATGAGATTAGACATTTCTGAGCCTAGCAGGGTGTTAGCCTGCACGGTCGCTCGTTCTTCTTTATTAGAGCGTATCTGTGAGAGGCAATTTGATGATCCTCATTTGCGTGAGTTGAGAGATACAGTACAGCGGGGAGGTGCCACACAGGTAAATCTAGATGATGATGGGGTATTGAAATTGCAGGGTCGAGTTTGTGTGCCCAATGTCGAAGGGATTCGAGAGTTAATCTTAGAAGAGGCCCACAGTTCGCGGTATTCTATTCACCCAGGCGCCGCGAAGATGTACCAGGACTTACAGGGCAGCACTATTGGTGGCGCAGAATGAAGAAAGATATCGTTGCGTATGTCGCTCGGTGTCTAAATTGTCGGCAGGTGAAATATGAGCACCAGAGACCTGGTGGTGTATTCCAGAGGATTGAAATTCCCGAGTGGAAATGGGAGCGGATCACTATGGACTTCGTTACGGGACTTCCTTTGACTCGGAGGAAATTTGATGCTATTTGGGTCATTGTTGATAGGCTGACCAAGACAGCACACTTTATTCCAATATCTGTCTCCTACTCGTCGGAGAGGTTAGCGAAGGTTTACATTAGGGAGATTGTTCGTCTCCATGGAGTGCCAGTATCTATTATCTCTGATCGGGGTACGCAGTTTACCTCGCGGTTCTGGAGAGCGGTCCAACAGAAGTTAGGCACCCGGGTTCAATTGAGTACAACATTTCATCCTCAGACGGATGGCCAGTCCGAAAGGACTATTCAGATTCTAGAGGACATGCTTCGAGCCTGTGTTATTGATTTCGGAGGTTCGTGGGACCAGTTTCTACCATTAGCAATGTTTGCCTACAATAACAGTTACCAGTCTAGCATCCAGATGGCTCCGTATGAGGCGTTCTATGGTAGGCGATGTCGATCACCAGTTGGATGGTTTGAACCGGGAGAGGCTCGGTTGTTGGGTACAGACTTAGTTCAGGAGGCCTTGGATAAGGTCAAGACTATTCAGGAGAGATTGCGTTCAGCTCAGTCCATGCAGAAGACTTATGCGGATCGTAAGGTTCGAGATGTAGATTTCATGGTTGGTGAACGAGTATTGCTCCGAGTGTCGCCTATGAAGGGCGTAATGAGGTTCGGGAAGAAGGGCAAGTTCAACCCTAGGTATATTGGTCCATTTGAGAGTCTAGACAGAGTGGGAGGGGTGGCTTACAGATTAGGTTTGCCGCCTAGCTTATCAGCCGTGCATCCAGTTTTTCACGTATCTATGCTTCGGAGATACCACGGCGATCCCACACATGTGTTAGACGTACTGTCCAATTGGACAATGATCTATCTTACGAGGAGGAGCCGGTGGCTATTCTAGACCGGCAGGTTCGACAGTTGAGGTCGAAGAGTTATCCTTCTGTGCGTGTTCGGTGGAGAGGTCAGCCTCCCGAGGCATCGACCTGGGAGTCCAAGTCTGATATGCGGAGCCGCTACCCACACTTGTTTCCTGACTCAGGTACTTCTTTCTTTTGTCCGTTCGAGGACGAACGGTTGTTTTAGAGGTGGAGATTATGACGACCCAAAGGGTCATCACTTATTTTATTAATCATTTCGAGCTTCTGAGGCCTTGAAAACCTCATTTTATGTTGCCTCGATTTACGTGCACGATCCAAGCATGTAGCCGGAAAGATTTTTGTGATAGAAAATATGAATTCTATGAGAAATTTGGATAAAAATGATATTAATATTGATATGGTTGACTTCGGTCAACATTTTTGGTAAACGGATCCGGACCCGAGATTGGATGGTCCCGAAAGGTCCGTAGGAAAATATGGGACTTGGAAATGCGTCCGGAGTCTACTTCTGAGGCTTAAAGCCCAAGTTATGAATTTTTTTGTGAAATTGTTTTTGATATAATTGTTAAAGGAAAATGAATTAAGTGACCTTGGTATCGGGCTCGTATTTTGGGTCCGACGCCCGGTACAAGTCTTAAATATTATATATGTAATTTCTGTAAAGTTTGGTGACATTCGGATGTCGTTTGAGATGTTTTGGACCTTGAGTTCCAAGTTTGAAAGTTTTGAAAACCAAAAGTATGAAAATCATGAAGTTGAGGCTTGATTTGAAGAAAACGATGTGTTATTGGCGATGTGATCGCACGAACAAGTTCATAATGTGTTTTTGATGTTGTGTACATGTTTGGTTTGGAGCCCGGGGGCTCGGGTAAAGATTTGATAGGCCGTTGGATTAAATTCTGAATTTTTGCACTGCTGGTTTTTCACCCAGCTGTTGGCTTCGCAATTGCGAAGCATTTCTCGCAATTGCGAAGGGGCCAGATCAAGGCAAGGCTCGCAAATGCGAACCCTGATCGCAAATGCGAAGCCCTCATGCCCAGCCTTGTTCGCAAATGCGAACAATTGTTCGCAAATGCGAACATCCCTTTGCCCTGCCTATGTTCGCAAATGCGAACCATAGTTCGCAAATGCGAACATTCCCAAATCCAGCCTTGTTCGCAAATGCGAACAATAGTTCGCAAATGCGAACATTCCCTATACTGCCTGTGTTCGCAAATGCGAACCATTGTTCGCAAATGCGAACATTTCCCTTTCCTACCAGTGTTCGCAATTGCGAACCCATGTTCGCAAATGCGAACACAGAGACCTGTAGAACACGATTTTCAGTTCATTTCTTCACTTTTTACAAACCAAAAACACCCATTTGCGATTCTTCACGGATTCCTTCTTCTTCAAAACAATTGTAAGTCACTAATTCTTTCAATTCCTAACATCATTAAACATGTTTTTTAATAGAAATCAAAGGTTTTCATGGTAGAATTTCTTGTTTTTGTTAGAATATAGGGTTTTTCATAAATTGGGAAATTGGACCTCGAATTGAGGTCCGATTTTGAAACAAATCATATATATGAACTCGTGGGGGGATGGGTAACCGGATTTTGGTCCGAACCCCGAGTTCCGACCATGTGGGCTGTAAGGCCCCGTAAAAAAATTTTTGTGCATAAAACCTAGTAGCTGTGGTGTCATGGTCCGAATAATGTGTTAGGAATGCGTAGAATCATCATTGGTCGCGGAAATCAAGGAAAAACAGTTCATGGATCCAGCATTGGTTCGGGTGAAGGAAGAAGTCATGAATGACAAGACCTCAGCATTTGTACTCAGCAGCGAAGATGGTGTATTGCGGTGTCAAGATAGGCTATGTGTTCCGGATGTGGACGAGCTTCGGGAAAGAGTGATGGCAGAGGCTCATACTTCCCGGTATTCTGTGCACCCTGGTTCAACGAAAATGTATCACGATCTCAAGGAGATTTATTGGTGGAACGGTATGAAAAGGGATGTGGCAGGCTTTGTAGCTAAATGTCCGAACTGTCAACAAGTGAAGGCCGAGCATCAACGACCCGGTGGATTAACTCAGCTTATAGAAATACCAAGGTGGAAATGGGAGATGATCAATATGGATTTCGTGGTAGGGTTACCTCGCACTCGGCGTAAGTTTGACTCAATATGGGTGATAGTGGATCGACTCACCAAATCAGCTCACTTCCTGCCTGTCAAGTCCACTGATACTGCGGAGCAATATGCAAGATTGTACATCGAGGAGATAGTAAGGCTTCATGGCACTCCACTTTCTATCATCTCAGATCGCGGGGCTCAGTTCACAGCTAACTTTTGGAAGAAGTTTCAGCAAGGTTTGGGAACTCGGGTGAATCTCAGCACAGCTTTCCATCCACAGACCGATGGTCAGGCCGAGCGGACCATTCAGACGCTTGAAGATATGTTGCGGGCTTGTGTCTTAGATTTTAAAGGTAATTGGGATGAACACTTGCCACTGATAGAATTTTCTTACAATAATAGCTATCATGCCAGCATTCAAATGGCCCCGTTTGAGGCATTGTACGGGAGAAGATGTAGATCGCCAATCGGGTGGTTTGAGGTAGGTGAAGCGAAATTGCTAGGGCCAGATATGGTGTACGAAGCTATGGAAAAGGTCAAGGTTATTCAGGAGAGAATGAAAACAGCACAGAGTCGTCAAAAGTCCTATGCGGACGTTCGTCGAAGGGATTTGGAGTTTCAAGTCGATGATTGGGTGTTCTTGAGGGTATCTCCTATGAAAGGAGTCATGCGATTTGGAAAGAAAGGAAAATTGAGTCCTAGGTATGTCGGGCCATATCGGATCGTTCAAAGGATTGGTCAAGTTGCTTATAGGCTAGAGTTGCCTCCTGAGATGTCATCGGTGCACCCGGTATTCCATGTGTCCATGTTGAAGAAAGTGATTGGAGATCCATCCACCATCATGCCAGTCGAAGCTATAGAGGTTAATGAAGACCTGTCATATGAAGAGGTTCCAGTTGCCATTCTTGATAGGCAAGTCCGTAAGTTGAGAAATAAGGAAGTTGCCTCCGTTAAAGTATTGTGGCGAAGTCAACAAGTTGAGGAGGCCACATGGGAAGCCGAAAAAGAGATGAAAGAAAAGTACCCCCATTTGTTTGATCAAGCCTAGAAGAAATTAGGTGACCCTCCTACTTCTAGTAACTGCCATCTTGTCTAAGTTGTTTCCCTCTTCGTATTAGTAAAGTCCCCTTCATTTTGTAATGAGTTAAATGTGTTGTTACCTTGGGTCACTTGAACTTTTCTTGATAAATGAAATCCTTATAAAGATTCATGTGTTAAATAAGCAACTAATAGTAAGTGTAGATTGGTAATGGTTTGTTAAGTGTACATGGTGTTAAATTGGTTTAATAAGGTAAGAATTCATTGAAGTGACTAGTTTTTGTGCAATTGTAACAATGTGATAAAATATGTGCATTCGTTGAGGTAAGAAAGTGTATACCAGTTGTGAAAAGTGTTGTAGTTGTATATTGTTGTTTGGTAATGTGTTTCGGGGGCCCTCTGACAGGTGGATATGTCCATAATACAAAGGAAACTCTGGCGAAATTTTTCTAAAATATAAGAGTTAGTCAAAATTTTGATAGCTTGCATATCATGTCTTTCAAAACCAATTTATTTTCAAAGTGTAGTTCGCGAAGGTCTGGTAGTTGGGAGGATGTAAGGCCCCGTAAAATTTTTGTGCATAAAACCTAGTAGCTGTGGTGTCATGGTCCGAATAATGTGTTAGGAATGCGTAGAATTCTTCGCGGTGAGCTTGCTCGCCGCGGTTCGGACCCTTGGTAGTGATTTAAGTTTCAAAAATGTAGAGAATTAATTTTTCCGAAAAGTGTCCAATATGCGGTCAAGAATGCGATCGCAAACCTGACATGCGGACCGCATTCTTGCCGCAAAACGTTCCAGAGAGTTGCCCAAAATCGTGTCAAAAGTGCGGTCGATATGCGATCGCATGTCAAATCTGCGGTGCACTTTGCGACCGCAGATCAAGCATGCGGACCGCATTCTGGCCGCATTCCTTAACAGAACCTGTGTAAAATTTGGGGCAATTCTGCGGTCACTATGCGGACCGCATGTTGATTCTCCGGTCGCATAGTGCACCGCATAATTGACCCCGGCCCAGATTTTTGTAACATTTTGACCCGATCTATTTTTTAATATAACACACTTCTTCTTCATTTTATCATATCATCTTACCAAAATTAGAGAGAGAAGAGAGGGTTTTTAGAGAGAGAAATCTTTCATCTTCAAAGATTGTTCCAACCATCTTAATTCCAAGGGATCTTAGGGCAAGGATTCAACTTCCCCAATCTTTTCAAGGTAAAAACCCTAACAATTTTCTTTGATTTTCAGTTTTAATTGGGTAAAGAGAGGTTTGCATATAATAGCTTTTAAAAATAGAATTTTTACACTCATGCATGATTATTGAACTTGATTTTTAGTAAAAAGAAGTGAGTAGAAGTAAGAGTCTTCAAGAACAAGGTTGGCAAGAGTAAGATAGCGTGGGTAAGCATAAAGTAGGAAGTTAACGGAAGAAAATTCATCACCAGGTATGTATGGCTAATTTTGATTCTTGTAAAATCGCCCAAATGTGTGCGAATTGTTTTGGCATGTGTCAAATTGAGAAATTTTACGTAATTCTTTGATTTCCTTGTTGAGCATTTGATTGATGTTGAACTACGTGTGGTGTGGTATGAAATATGAATTGAAAGATAAAAAGATAATCGAGATTGGTAAAGAATTGGGAACAACCATTGTGATGGCATATTTGGCTTATTGTGGAAGGAATTTGAAACACCTTAATTGTGGTGAATTGTTGAACATGATTATGTGGGCATTTTCGATTTTGGAATACTTGTAACTTGGTTTTGATATTGGCTTGAGAAGAAATTGAGAACATGAACCAATGTGTAAGTTGCTTATTTGAACTTGTTGAAAATTGTGTGTAGTACCTTATCTGTTGTTTGAAATTGTTGTGTTTTCAACTGTAAGGCGGGGTCGTGTTGCGCGCCGCAACGTGGGAAATAAGGTGTGGGTTGGGGTGATAAGGGTGGCCGAGGTAATAAGGGTGGTCAGGGGCAATAAGGATGGAAAGCGATCGAAATCGCTATTGAAAATTGATACAAAAATCAATAATGTGAAATTGTGAAAGGAGACGACAGGAGAGTTTGCAACCTGTGGGGCACTGATTGCCCCTTTGTTTGACTACTTGTGTTTTACGTGATTGATTGGTTATTGTTAAATTGGTTGATCGTAGAAAGTGCTTTGTGTGAGAATTATTTGAAATGAGGAAAATGTGGAAACATGGTTGGCTGGCTTAATTAATTGTTGATGTAATTTAATGGCTTGAGTTTACTTGGGACAAAGTTTGTCCATACATACCAATACAATTCAAGTGTACTGACGTCCCTTTTGCCGGGGGCGCTACATTCGTGTCATGATTGTAGGTGGATCAGTAGCAGGCACTTCAGCTCATCGGCAGTAGTATCCTTCTCCTTCCACTGCCCGTTTTGGCGAGCCCCTTTCTTCCTCGGGGCCTTGTGTGGTTCATGCCACTCGGTTTAGATTTCATTTTGGTTTTGTAAGGTATAGCCGGAGCCTTGTTACCGGCAAGTATTGTATTTCCCTTTTTGTATCCTAGAGGCTCCATAGACATGTAAACTGTGGGATTGTGGCCTATGTATATGTATGGGCGTTGTAAATATAAATTATGAACTTGTTAGTGAATCAATCACATGGTTATGTTTATGCATTATGAAATCAGTCATTATTGGTAAAATATTTTGTTAATGAGAAACAATCAACACAGGGTTAACACGTGAGAATGAAAGGCACCCAGGTCCGCTTGACTGGGGCAACTCGGTCAGGCGCCGGTCATGTCCCTCGATTTGGGGCGTGACATGGGCCCGGGGTCGAAATTCACTATTCCGGGTAGAATGTTGTAAAAGTTGTATTTGGTCTTAGGAATTAGTTTGTTGAGTAGTATTGATGATATTAAATCAATTGTGTATAGATACGATTGGATTGGAGCCAAATTTGAAAGAAAAAGACATTTCCACGGATTGAATTGTTAATAAACATTCGAGGTAAGTGTTTGTTCTATCCTAGCTTGAGGGAATAGGATTATGTGCTATGTGTTATGTGATCGAGTGCAGTGTATGGGCTGTGGTGACGCGCATCCATACACCTGGCGTCTAGTATGACCGTGAGTCGTTGATAATGCTTATTGTGAGATATATTTGCAGATGAATTGTTGAATCTTTGCCAGGTTGTAGAATTGTTATTGTTCTCCCTTGTCGGGACTTGTTGTGAAGATAATTATTGATTGCCCTTGTTGGGACAGTTTATGAATTACTGTTTCTTTCTTTGCCCTTAACTGTGATTGTTATTTGGGTGAGGAAGAGTGATAATGCACGAAGGGTGATGTGGTGAGGAAGAGTGATAATGCACGAAGGGTGATGCCGTGCCATGTTTATTTATTTATGCACGAAGGTTAATGCCGTGCCATGTTTATTTATTGATTATGCACGAAGGATCATGCCGTGCCCTGTTATTAAACCATGTACGAAGGATCATGCCGTACTATGGATGTGAGGATGAGAGTAAAAGCACGAAGGGTGATGCCGTGTACTTTATTTGCTTATTTGGTGAGGATGAGAGTAAAAGCACGAAGGGTGATGCCGAGCAACTGCTTGCTATTCCTTGACTTGATTTTACTTGTGTTTCCACTATTCCTTGTTTTTCCTTGTGAACTTATTAACTGTTGTTAATTGTTGAGTTCTTTTGAGATATTCCTTATTGTGTTATTACTTGGTTATTTCTCGTTATTCTGTGGTATACATATATATTGAATTGCACAGGTTTATGTGGGTGTCTGGTCCTAGGCTTGTCACTACTTCGCCGGGATAGGCCAGGCACTTACCAGCACATGGGGTCGGTTGTGCTGATACTACACTTCTGTGCGTTTTTGCACAGGTCCAAGTTACGATCAGGAGCAGCAGCAGTAAATCTTTTGCGTGGGAGTTGATCATATTTGAGACTGAGGTAGCTTGCAGACGTCCACAGGCCCGGCGTCTCTCTCTCTTTACTTATGTTACTAGTTGTAGTCTCTTTGTTCCGAGACAAATAGAATTATGTTATATTCCTTTCAGACTTTTATGTGTAGCATTCAATAGTAGTTCGTGAGTTGGTGACTTCACGTCTTGGGTAGAGGATTTCAGTATGATTTTCACCTTGTAATTAGTTATTTCTATTTCAATAAAGTATTCCGCATTTATTTGATTAAAGTTGCGGGCTGTTGATAAATAAATTATGAAATTTTATTAAAAACAGGATAGTATGAATACAGTGGCTTGCCTAGCTACCACGAGTAGGCGCTATCACGATCCCGATGTTGGGGGAAAATCCGGGTCGTGACAAATAACCGCTTTAGAAATTTTCTGTGAAGCTGTATATATTATTCCATAGATATCTTCTCCGCCGCTGATAACGTTCAATGTATCGTGTGACATGATGTTTACGACATATGAAACGTATAAGTTATAAAAAGAATCGATTATCAGATTCCCAGTAACGAAACCAATTTGTTTAACCAAAATATTGAACTTCGATTAAAACTAAAAAATGATAGAAAAATCGGGTTACTGATAATCAAGAGACCGAAAAAAATGTAATAGGCTTTCAATAATTAGAATAGACAGTAAAAAAGATTGTATTTCAGTGATTGTTGTATTTTTTACAATGGGTATAACTCCTCCTTTTATAGCTTACCCTAGATGAAAGAATAAAACGTAAGTTTTAATGAGCAATAAATGACATTAAATAAGTCGTTACACAATCATTTTCAATAAATGTTGATCCTTTAACGTATAGGATGTTTAATGATTGAATTTAGACTCATTTCTGCCTTCAGATCCATGCTTTAAATGCTTTTTTGGCTCGTTACCGTTGGATGTCTTGAACAGATACGAAGCTCGTGTCTATTTGCTGTTGATGTCCTTCATCTTCATAGTTACGTTCTCACCTGTTTTAATTAGGTACGAGACTTCTTAATCTGGTACGGGACTTCTTAATCGAATTTCACCCCGTGCCTAATTTACTTCTTCGTATCTCCTCCTTAAAATAACAAAATTTCTTGTTTGATATTCCACGTGTCTTTCCATGTCATAAAAAGATTTTTCCCACTTCAGTTCATGGCTGTCCTCACCTTCGTTTGGTTCGATTAACACTATTTCTTTCTACTGAGGTATGTGCCACAATCTTAGGTAATGTAACTGTTATTATTTCTAATTAAATGTTATGTTTTTATTACGTTATTAAGTTGATATTTCTCCGTTTTGTTCAATGTCCGTATTAACGTTTCATGCCTCTATTTTTTTTTTGGGTGAAATTCTACTATCTATCTACTCTTATGTATTTTTTTGTCAGTTTGTTAATTCATGTTTGGAAATATTTAGTGGATAGATGAGTTTTAATTGCTTTTTCTTCGTTATTTTGCTGCACAAGTAATCTATGATTTCCTGTATTAGCTAAGATAAAAGGCGAGCATCATAGTTTCTGTTGTTTACCGTTTAACTCTTTGGTTTGCTTTCAAATTTTTGTTGACTATTCTATTCAGTTAATTCCATGTATATGATGGATAGTCAAGTTCATTAATTAATAAAAGATTAAGAAATGTGTTTAACCAAAATATGAGATTTCGATTAAAATAGAAAATAAGAGAAAAATTGGGTTACTGATAATCAAAGACCAAAGAGTATAATAAGCTTTCAATAATAAGAATAAACAAAAAAGAAAAATGTATTTCAATATGACCTCAATAGTTAATCGTGTCCTTACAATTGATATAACTCCTTCCTTTTATAGCCGATCATAGGTAGACGAATGAAACCTATGCTTTAATGACATAATTATGAATAATAAATGATATTGAATAGGCTGTTATACAATCATTCCTATTAAATGTCAATTCGTCAATGTATCAGGTATTTAATATTTGAATTTGGATTTCTTCCTATCTTTAGATCCATGTTTTAAATGTTTTTTGATCTGTTGCCCTTAAATGTCTTGAATTGATACGAGATACGTATCTAAATTGCTTTCTGTATCTTTTATCTTTAGAATTACATCCCGCTCCGCTCTAAACAGGTACGGGACTCGTAGCTGAATTACGTCCCGTACCTAATTTTTCTTCCCGCATCTTTTATTTAATTATTGTCTGTTGACCATTTGACCGTTCCACATGTCATGCCACGTCATAAAAAACTTTTTCGCAATACAGATAGTCCCCCCACTTTCCTTTTACTTATCAATTAAATAATTGGGAAGTGGAAGTGGTATTTTTGTCGTAATCAATGTTGACGCCTCACTTGTCTTGCTCTTTTAATGCTTCTTACACGTGTCAACTTCTGATTTAGCTCTGCAACTCTACTTCCTTCTTTCTAGGCTTTTTCGACCTTTCCTTTCAAGAAGTGACAGTACTTTTTACTACCGTCTTTTCATCATTATACCTCTTAGTTTGCCAGTTGCATCCATATACCCTTTTGATTCCTTCTTCCTCAGTTATCTTCTTCATCAAGTGATTTCTTGCTTCCTTTTACTTTTCCTCTGTAAAAGTTTTTATCCAACAATGACATATTCAAACCCTAACCCTAAAAATGTTCCAATTCTTGACCAATTTTCCAATGCTCCTACTCCGATTAGGCACAATAGAGACAAAGGGAGAAGGCTTCGAAATTTAAGATCCACACACGGATATTCAACCGGTTATGCTCCTCCTTCTCCGAACCCGAATGTCAAAGGTTCTTCCTCTAAAACCCCTTCTTCTAAAGGTAAAAAAAATTTCGACCCTTCTTAAGAACCCTTAGTTGAAGATATTGTACCAAATGATTTATTTTTTGTGTGATAGAACGTCACTTCAGAAGCAAGTTGAAAAACTGGAAAAAATTGATGCTTATCCTTCTCTTATAACTGAACTCTCGCTCCCAACTATTAGGAAAGATTGTAATTGGAAAGAGAGTCTTCACCTATCAATTCCTACTATAAATCAGAGGATTTCTTCTTTTAGGAATGGGTATTCCTTTGTTTATACCTATCATTTTACTTCGGGATTAAAGCTTGTTATAGATCCAGTTATCCTTGATTTTTATTGTTTTTTCAACATCTGCTTAGGTCAAGTTGGTCCCTTAGTATGGAGGGCAGTGGCTTGTTTGAGATTTTTGTCTGCAAAAGCCAAAATCGACTTTACTTTTGCTCATCTTATTCATTTATACCATCCCAACTTGATGCGTCATGGTTTCTTCACCTTAACTGCGAGGAGTAAAAAAGTTTTGGTAAACCTTGATGTTGTTAATGATCGTGGATGGTATCTTTGTTACATTGCTGTTCACACAATGGATTTGCTAGGTGAAACAAACATTCCCTTCCCTGAGAAGTGGAACTTTGCACGTAAGCTTCTATTTATTTTTCGATGTCTATTTTTAGAGATTTTGATTTTCTCTTTGATCTCATCCCTTTTTGGTTTTTTGTAGCAACCATGGGAGATATGGAGCCTATTCCCAATGATAATAGGTGAATTTAACTATATTTATGCCCTAAATAATTACACTTTTTTGTTGTTTTGATATTGTTTATGATGAAAAAATACATTTATTAGTATTTTTAGTGTGTTATAGATACACATGAGCTAATGAAGACAAAGAGCAAGTTTTGGAGTCAAAAGATGGTGAAAAAGGCCAAAGTGTGGTACAAGTCAAGAAATTATGCTGAAAATAGTCGGGAAGGTGTGATTCCGAGCTATATAGATATTATGGCATGAATTTAAGTGATTTGAAGCTTTTAAGTCTAAGTAAAATTTCAAGAAATTAAGCCGGGATCGTGTTCGGGGGTCAAATTTGACAGTTTAGTACAAACGAAGACTCGATGAGGCATATTGCGCACTGTCTAGTAAATTTGACATAACTCTTTTCTCAGAACTCCATTTTCGCTCCATAATATATGCTTGGAAAGCTAACGCAAAGGGATACAACTTTTATGTTTTGAGTTTGTCCAAATACCAAAGGGAACAGGGTGAAATACCACGAACATGGACGGAACGCGGATGGACCGCGGTAGAAAGGGTTCGCAGAATCTCTGAAGATTCAGAGAGGTTGTTTTTTCGCGATTCAACCGCGAACGTGGATGCACCGCGGTTGAAGCCGAAATTTTGAAGGATTAAAGTGTCAAAACGCAATTTATGTAACCTAAACCCTATATATAATGATAGGATTCGCCCAAGAGAGGCAAGTATTGTATCATTCATTACTTTTGCAAGAAAACTAGTAAGAGGGAACTCTCAACATCTTTCTTTCTTTTACATTGAATATTTGATTATGAATTCAATTATCTATCTTCTTTCTTTGATTATGAGTAGCTAATTCTTTATCTAAGGTTTTGATGGAACCTATTGAGTGATGAACTTCTGGGTTATGTGATTACAAATTGTTAGCTAGATTTTTATTTGTTCAACTTCGTTCTTGTTGTAGTTAATTGGAAGTATCCTCAATTATCTGTGCCTATTTAGTATGCATAACTTGGAAACAAGTGCATATTTAGGTAAATTGTTGAACAACACCACACCTAGATTATTGGAGGAATCTATAATTGTAGGCGCAAAAGTGGGGTTAGGAATAACGAAGCTTTGGGTGCAATCTAAAGTGAACCGTTAAAATTAAAACTAGCTAGGGTAGCTCGGGAGAGTGCACTACTAAATTATTGTAGTTGCTCGGGAGAGAATTATGGTAGAAATAGCATTCATGATTGATTGAATAATATTGATAATTTGTATGAGCATAAATAGAAGGATTCCATCAATAGGGAAAATCAATACCTTAGTCTTTCTCTTCATTCTTTACATCTTATTCAATTTTTTCCTTTAAGTCTTTAATTTCTTATAAAAGTTAGTTATTAGAAAACATCCATAAAAATATATTCAAAAGTTTGGGAAGCTGATTCAGAAGTGTTATTGGGTTTTGGAAGTTGCAGTTGATAGGTTAATTCCCTATGGGATCGACTCTGGACTTAATTGACCAGATTATATTGACTACGATCGTTGTTTGGACGTGAATCAATTTTGGCGCCGTTGCCGGGGAGTTAAGGGAATTATCAATTGCCATTGATAGAACAACAAGATTCGTGTGTAGTCAGGTTCTTTCTACACACTTTACATTAAAAAATTTTACGGTTGTTGAATTGGGTACTCAGGTGCATGCCTAGGAAATCTACAAGGACTGGAGAACTAATCGAAGGACTCTCAGACCCAAAGCAAACTTTCCGGGCACGTAACAGGGCAATCAAACAACTTCAGCAATCTCAGCAACCAATTGAACTAGATTTCGACATGGGAGACATGAACGACCCAAACCAGCAAGCTGGGTTGAACGCACAGGAGGCGCAGGAGGCGCATGAAGGTGCATTATTTGACTGGGCACAACCAACAGTGGATAATTTGGAAATTGCCATTATTGTGCCAGCGATTCAAGAAGAGTCTTTCCAGATTACCAACAACATGCTACACTTGTTGCAAAATAAGGGATTATTCTCTGGGACTCAGGTTGAAGATCCACAACAGCACCTGAAGAACTTTCTCTCAATATGCAAGACACAGAGGCAACCAAACGTGACACCGGAAGCCATCAGATTATTATTATTTCCGTTCTCAGTTATAGGGGCTGCGTAGATATGGCTAAACTCACTCCCCACAAACTCTATTGCAATACGGGATGAGTTAGTCAAGCAATTCCACAACAAGTTTCATCCACCTAACAAGACAGCTCAATAAATTGATGAGATTGTGAGCTTCAAGCAAAAACCAATGGAGACATTACATGAAACTTGGGGCAGATTCAAAGGTATGATGGTTATGTGTCCACACCATGGGGTTGCTGAACAGATGTTGGGTCAAAGGTTCTACATGGGGCTTTCAGACAGTATAAAGAATATAGTAGATGCCTAAGCAGGTGGGGCTTTTCTGAGCAAGACCTGGAGAGAAGGCCAGAATTTTCTTGACAAGATGGCTTAAAATTCCGGGTAGACGACTAGGAATGCTACTATCACTCCAGTGGTACACTCTGTACCTCTGAATCCTTCCAACACTCTAGAGGAGAACGTGGCTACTTTATTAACACAGATGAGCATCCTGACGAAGAAGGTGGAAGAATCTGGGGTCAAGTAGCAGGTTCACATTGTAGATACTACCAATGGTGGTTTATGCATATTTTGCATTAGCCAACCCATATGTAATCCATGGGCTGCTGACTAAGAACATCATCACCAGCATGAAGACATGAACTATGTGGCTAATTATAGAGGGTAGCGATAGGGTAACCAGAGTTGGGGTCAGCAGGCTCCACATCCATAGTATAATGCAGTAAGTATGAGGCCACCAAACAACATGGCTCCATATCCTAGACCTCAGAATTTCAACAATCAGCAGCAGGGGTATCATCCACCTGTACCACAGCATGGGGGTAGACATGACGATGGGTTCACACAGTTGAAAGCTATGATACAGCAGGTAATTGGGTCACATGCCAAAACCAATGCGAGGATAGACGCACATGATGTAGCTATCAAGAATATTGAAGTACAGGCAGGCCAGATTGCTATGTCACTTAGCAATCGTCCTCAAGGGACATTGCCTGCAGATACACAAACAAACTCAAAGGATCAAATCCCAAAGCAGCTGATGGCAGTTAATCTGAGAAGCAGAAGAGATCTTGATGCTGATCAGGAAAGAGATAGAGGCAATTTGCAGGCTGAGACACTCACTCCAGTACCCATTGAACTGGAGGATCCACCGGGTTGACAGAAGTTACAGTCCAGCCAGTAGCTGAAAATAATGATGTGCAACAGGGAACGGAGAAAGTAGCTGAACCGGTAGAGCAGCCGGTTGTGGAGCAGGTGATAGAGAAAGAAAAGTCCCAAGTGATTGGGAAGAAGAGGCCTCCAGCCCCATTCCCCCAAAGGTTGGCCAAGCACCAGAAAGAGGAGCAATACAAAAGGTTCTTCGATATGCTCAAGAAAATCCAGGTAAACATTCCCTTAATTGAAGATTTGAAAGAAATGCCTGGGTATGCTAAGATGATGAAAGATTTGATGTCGCGGAAATTTGATTTCCAAGACTTGGCCACCGTGACTCTTACACAAACATGTAGTGCAGTGGTCTCTAGACCCATTGCTGAGAAGCTATCTGACTCGGGAAGTTTCACCATTCCATGCACTTTAGGAAACTTTGCCTTTGCGAAGGCATTGTGTGATTTGGGGGCAAGCATAAATCTTATGCCCTTGGTGATTTATAAGAGGCTGGGCATCAGGAGAGCTAGGCCTACTTCTATGTTATTACAGCTTGCTGACAAGACAGTTAAACGTCCATTCGGTATAGTGGATGATGTGCTCATTCAAGTGGGGAAGTTTGTGTTTCCCGCCGATTTTGTTATTCTTGACTACAAGGTGGACGAGGAAATTCCTATAATCTTAAAAAGACCATTCCTAGCCACCGGGGGAGCAATGATTGATTGTGAGACTAGGGAACTCAAGATGCGGTTGAATGATGAGGAGATCATATTCAATGTGCAAAAATCCATGAGGCGCCCTAGTGAGTTCGCGAATTGCTCTCTCATTGATGCGGTAGATGTGATAGTGGAGATAGATAATGCAGAATTGACAGCTGAAGATCCACTTCAGGCATGCCTGATGAACTTAGAAAAAGTAAACGGTGAAAGTCTAGCAGAGTGGGTGCTATCTCTGGAAGGCAAGGGGTTTTGGGATAGAGAGTTGGAGTTTGAACCTCTATACTTAGAAAAGAGAGATACCCCTCCAGCAAAACCATCCATTGAGGAGACACCAAAGATGGAGCTTAAGCCACTTTCCAGCACATCTCATGTATGAATTTCTAGGCCCTAACTCCACTTTACCTGTTATTATCTCATCTGGTTTGCTAGATGTGCAGGCTCAAAAGCTATTACAGGTACTCAAGGAATGTAAAACTGCCATTTGTAATGACCCGGCCGGTCGTTTTTGAAATTTACGCCCCGATCCCAATTTAACTGTTTCCCTAAGTTCATTTATGCTATTGTAGTTCTCCGGGAGGTACGGTTCTAGAATTTGGAGTGTTTGGGGACACTTAGTCCCTAAATGAGAGATTTACAGTTGGAAAATGACCCATGTTCAGAACAGTTTTGAGACAACCTCGGAACGGAAATCTGATGGTTCCGTAAGCTCCGTCAGGTAATTTCAGGGTTGGGAGCGCGTTTGGAATGTATTTTGGAGGTCTGTAGCTTAATTACGCTTGAAATGTCGAAGTTTTAATTTTTGGCGAATCTAAACGATAGGTGAGATTTTGATCCGGGTGTCGGAATGGAATTCCAACAATTGCTGTTGCTTTGTTATGTGATTTTGGATATGTCTGCAAATTTTCAGGTTATTCGGACATCATTTGATCGGGTTTTTGATAACATGTAGGTTTCGGAAGTTTAGGATGAAACTTAGGCTTGATTTTGCTTTGATTTGGTGATTTCCGTGTTTAAGGGTGTGTTTTTATGAGTGGAATAAGTTCGTATCATGTTTTGGAGTAGGTTGGTGGTTTTCATTGGGGTCCCGGGGGTCTCAAGATGAATCTGGGGGTCCAATCGGGCTAATTCATGCATTTTGGAAATGCTGTTAACTGCTGGTATGTGCTGCAGACGAACGCTCTATGCGATCACAATGGGCTGATGTGATCGCATAGAAGGTTTTGAAAGAGGCTAAATATTTGTTCTATGCGATCGCGGGCAAGGCTATGCGATCGCGTAGTGATGGATGGTTGTGCTCTGCGATCGTGTTCAGGCCTATGAGATCGCATAGTGTATAGAGTATGGGGTCCCAGGCCCAGCTTTTTGTTCTATGCAATCGCGGAGAATGGTGTGCGATCCCATAGGTTTATTTTGGTGAGCAATGTGATCGCATTGAGGTCTATGCGATCACATAGAGTAGTTTGGCAAGGGTTCAGAATTTGTTCTATGCGATCGCAACAGTGTTCATGCGATCGCATAGAGTAAAAATCTCTGGCAGTGAATTTAAGTCCAGAACAGTCCAGTCGTGGGGCTCATTCGCAAAAACCCCATTTTTGAGTTCTAAGAGAATATATTGACGAGAAATCGCTGGGAAATCATCGGGTAATCATCAGGAATAAGTTTCTTGGCCTAATTTCATTATTTTATGATGAAATCCTTGAGTATTTCACTGTTAATGGAGGATTAATGGGGGGTTTTAGCCCTAGGCCTAAATTATAGAGAATCATTGATTCGAATCAGCAAACGGAATTCAATTTTGATAAATTTTATATGCATAGACTCGTGTTGAGATAAGGAACCCGAATATATAACTTTTGTAATTTTTCGAGAAGCGTATCGAAAGTCGGGTTTTGGCAACTTGTGGTTTTTGGTGTATTTTGAATTGTTTCGACTGGGTAATGCTCAATTGCCTATTTTGATGTATTTCTATTGATTTTGATCAGACACTATACCTGTGGAGGCCGATATTCACGACAAGAGAGTTATCTCCTAGCGATTTTGTACCGGAGTCGAGATAAGTGGCTTGTCTAACCTCGTGTGGGGGAACCTTCACCCCTAGGATATTATGTGAAAGTTTAGATGCCTTGTACGCGAGGTGACAGGCGTGTACATGCGCTGGTTGTTGTAACTCACTTTACTTGAATTGTCCAATTCGTGATATTCATGTTCTTAGTTGATTAAATCGTGACATTTACCTGGTATTCGTTAGGAAAGCATGATTAGATAGGATTTATCTGCCTAATTGCTTAATTGTCTTACTTGAACTTCTTGATAATTGTTGGCACTAGTTTTTTTGGGGAAGTTGTAGTTAAGCATATTATATTTTCTCTGTGCGTTTCTTTATTTTTTGTGTTGGTGGACTGCGGGTTCGATTCTTGGAGATCCCAGGGTTGTGGGTTCGATTCCCAGAGACCCGGAGTGGTATTATTTGTTGACTACAAGTTCGATTCTCGGAGATCCAAGGGCTGCGGGTTCGATTCTCGGAGACTTGGACTTTATTGATATATTATTGAGATATGGACTGTTGGTTCGATTCCCGGAGATCCTGAGATATTGAGACACAACCTGAGATATTGAGAGACGGGCTGCGGGTTCGATTCCCGGAGATCCAGAGATACTGGTATTGGGACTGTGGGTTAAATTCCCGTAGCTCATGGGTTGTTAATTATAGAGTGGGATTGTGGGTTCAATTCCCACAGCTCCTGGACTTGCTGGTTTGAGTTTATGTTGTGTTGGTTACCTGTAGTTAGCTAATCGTAGTCGGTTGTAGTAATCACTTTATTGTTGTTATTTCAGACTCATTCTTACTTATTCCTACTTATTACTATTTTGATCATTATGTTATTGTTCTCTCGGTTGGGCCCTAACATTCCTCGTCACTACTCCATCGAGGTTAGGCTTGGCACTTATTAAGTACCACCGTGTGTACTCATGCTACTCTTCTGCACACTTTTGTTGTGCAGATCCAGGTACATCAAGACAGGCTCATCCTAGGTGATTCGGCAGCACATTCGGAGACCTTGAGGTATGATCTGCTACGTCTACGGATCTGGAGGCCCTCCTTCTATTCTCATAGTGATAGTAGACATTTTCCCTCATTTCGTTGTTTTTAGATACTCTTGATGTATAGAGCCACAGTTGTACTTTCCCTTTTTAGTCTATGTTACCCGTGGGATTTCGGGTCTTGGTGGTATGTTATATAGTGTGGTTGACGAGTGTATGTGCCAAGTGGAACTGATTACATTCCTTTTATATCATTTTCCGCTATTTCCTTATTAAACTGTTCATGAAATTGTGTATTCCGCATCGTGTTAGGCTTGCCTAGTCGCGAAGACCGGGTGCCGTCATGACAGGTTCATGATTGGTGAACTAGGGTCATGACAAGTTTGTCACGCCCCAAATCGGGGAACATGACCGGCACCTGACCGGGTTGCCCCAGTCAAGCGGACCTGGGTGCCTTTCATTCCCACGTGTTACCCATGTGCTGATTGTTTTTCATTTACCAAATATCTTACTAACCATGAATGATTTCACATTAAACAAATAAAACCATACGAGTGATTCATTAACAAGTTTGCAGTTTTTACAACGCCCGACATAACATAATGTATACATAAGACTGGAGTCCCACAGTTTACATGTCTACAGAGCCTCTAGGATACAAAAAGGGAATACAATACTTGCCGGTAACAAGGCTCCGGCTATACCTTGCAAAACCAAAATGAAATCTAAACAAAAGTGGCATGAACCACACAGGGCCCCAAGGAAGAAAGGGGCTCACCAAAACGGGCAGTGGAAGGAGAAGGATACTACTGCCGATGAGCTGAAGTGCCTGCTACTGATCCACCTACAATCATAACACGAATGTAGCATCCCCGGCAAAAGGGACGTCAGTACACTTGAATTGTACTGGCATGTATGGACAAACTTTGTCCCAAGTAAACTCAAGCCATTGAATTACATCAACAATTAATTAAGCCAACCAACCATGTTTTCCACATTTTCCTCATTTCAAATAATTCTAAACACAAAGCACTTTCTACGATCAACCAATTTAACAATAACCAATCAATCACGTAAAGCACAAGTAGTCAAACAAAGGGGCAATCAGTGCCCCACAGGTTGCAAACTCTCCTGCTGTCTCCTTTCACAATTTCACATTAATGATTTTTGTTTCAATTTTCAATAGCGATTTCGATTGCTTTCCATCCTTATTGCCCCTGACCACCCTTATTACCTCGGCCACCCTTATCACCCCAACCCATACCTTATTTCCTCACGTTGCGGCGCGCAACACGACCCCGCCTTACTGTTGAAAACACAACAATTTCAAATAGCAGATAAGGTACTACACACAATTTCAACGAGTTCAAATAAGCAACTTACACATTGGTTCATGTTCTCAATTACTTCTCAAGCCAATATCAAAACCAAGTTACAAGTATTCCAAAATCGAGAATGCCCACATAATCATGTTCAACAATTTACCACAATTAAGGTGTTTCAAATTCCTTCCACAATAAGCCAAATATGCCATCACAATGGTTGTTCCCAATTCTTTACCAATCTCGATTACCTTTTTATCTTTCAATTCATATTTCATACTACACCACACGTAGTTCAACATCAATCGAATGCTCAACAAGGAAATCAAAGAATTTCGTACAATTTCTCAATTTGACACATGCCAAAACAATTCGCACATATTTGGGCGATTTTACAAGAATCAAAATTAGCCATACATACCTGGTGATGAGTTTTTCTTCCGTTTACTTCCTACTTTATGCTTACCCAAGCTATCTTACTCTTGCCAACCTTGTTCTTGAAGACTCTTACTTCTACTCACTTCTTTTTACTAGAAATCAAGTTCAGTAATCATGCATGAGTGTAAAATTCTATTTCCAAAAGCTATTATATGCAAACCTATCTTTACCCAATTTAAAACTGAAAATCAAAGAAAATAGTTAGGGTTTTTACCTTGAAAATATTGGGGAAGTTGAATCTTAGCCCTAGAATCCTTTGAACTAAGATGGTTGGAACAATCTTTGAAGATGAAAGATTTCTCTCTCTAAAAACCCTCTCTTCTCTCTCTAATTTTGGTAAAATGATATGATAAAATGAAGAATAAAGGTGTTATATTAAAGAAGAGATCGGGTCAAAATGTTACAAAAATCTGGGCCGGGGTCAGTTATGCGGTTCACTATGCGACCGCAGAATCAACATGCGGTCCTTATAGTGACCGCAGAATTGCCCCAAATTTACACTGGTTCTGTTAAGGAATGCGGCCAGAATGCGGTCCGCATGCGTGATATACGGTCGCAAAATGCACCGCAGATTCATTATGCGATCGCATATCGACCGCATTTTTGACATGATTTTGGGAAGCCTTCTGGAATGTTTTGCGGCAAGAATGCGGTCCGCATGTCAGGTTTGCGGTCGCATTCTTGACCGCATATTTGACACTTTTTGGAAAAATTAATTCTCTACATTTTTGAAACTTAAATCACTACCAAGGGTCCGAACTATTCGGACCATGACACCACAGCTACTAGGTTTTATGCACAAAAAATTTTACGGGGCCTTACATCCTCCCCCCCTTAAGATCATTCGTCCTCGAATGAGGATTTGAAAATGAGTTGGTTTTTAAAAGACATGATATGCAACCATCAAAATTTTGACTAACTCTTATATTTTAGAAAAATTTCGCCAGAGTTTCCTTTGTATTATAGACATATCCACCTGTCAGATGGCCCCCGAAACACGTTACCAAACAACAATACACAAATAAAACACTTTTCACAACTGGTATACACTTTCTTACCTCAACGAATGCACATATTCTATCACATTGTTACAATTGCACATAAACTAGTCACTTCAATGAATTCTTACCTTATTTAACCATTTTAACACGTAATTCTTTATAAGGCAATCATTTATCAAGAAAGGTTTAAGTGACCCAAGGCAACAACACATTTAATTCATTACAAAATGAAGGAGACTTTACTAACACTAAGAGAGAAACGACTTGGACAAAATGACAATTACTAGGAGTAGAAGGGTCACCTAATTTCTTCTAGGCTTGATCGAACAAATGGGGGTACTTTTCCTTCATCTCTTTTTCCGCTTCCCATGTGACCTCCTCAACTTGTTGACTTCGCCACAATACTTTAACAGAGGCAACTTCCTTATTTCTCAACTTACGGACTTGTCTATCAAGAATGGCGACTGGAACTTCTTCATACGACAAATCTTCATTAACCTCTATAGCCTCGACTGGCATGATGGTGGATGGATCTCCAATCACTTTCTTCAACATGGACACATGGAATACCGGATGCACTGATGACATCTCAAGAGGCAACTCTAGCCTATAAGCAACTTGTCCAATCCTTTGAACGATCCGATAGGGCCCGACATACCTAGGACTCAATTTCCCTTTCTTCCCGAATCGCATGACTCCCTTCATAGGAGATACCCTTAAGAACACCCAATCATCAACTTGAAACTCCAAATCTCTTCGACGAACGTCTGCATAGGACTTTTGACGGCTCTGTGCTGTTTTCATTCTCTCCCTGAATAACCTTGACCTTTTCCATAGCTTCGTACACCATATCTAGCCCTAGCAATTCCGCTTCACCTACCTCAAACCACCCGATTGGCGACCTACATCTTCTCCCGTACAATGCCTCAAATGGGGCCATCTGAATGCTAGAATGATAGCTATTATTGTAAGCAAATTCTACCAGTGGCAAGTGTTCATCCCAATTACCTTTAAAATCTAAGACACAAGCCCGCAACATATCTTCAAGCGTCTGGATGGTCCGCTCGGCCTGGCCGTCGGTCTGCGGATGGAAAGCTGTGCTGAGATTCACCTGAGTTCCCAAACCTTGCTGAAACTTCTTCCAAAAGTTAGCTGTGAACCGAGCCCCGCGATCCGAGATAATAGAAAGTGGAGTGCCATGAAGTCTTACTATCTCCTTGATGTACAATCTTGCATATTGCTCCGCAGTATCAGTGGACTTGACAGGCAGGAAGTGAGCTGATTTGGTGAGTCGATCTACTATCACCCATATTGAATCAAACTTACGCTGAGTGCGAGGTAACCCTACCACGAAATCCATATTGATCATCTCCCATTTCCACATTGGTATTTCTATAAGCTGAGTTAATCCTCCAGGCCGTTGATGCTCGGCCTTCACTTGTTGACAGTTCGGACATTTAGCTACAAAGCTTGCCACATCCCATTTCATACCGTTCCACCAATAAACCTCCTTGAGATCGTGATACATTTTCGTTGAACCAGGATGCACAGAATACCTGGAAGTATGAGCCTTTGCCATCACTCTTTCCCGAAGCTCGTCCACATCCGGAACACATAGTCTATCTTGACACCGCAATACACCATCTTCGCTGCTGAGTACAAATGCTGAGGTCTTGTTATTCATGACTGCTTCCTTCACCCGAACCAATGCTGGATCCATGAACTGTTTTTCCTTGATTTCCGCGACCAATGATGATTCTGCTCCATTATGCACCAAGATATCCCCCTCGGCTGATGCCGAGATACGAACCCCCAAACTGGCTAATTGGTAAACCTCTCGAGCCAGGGGTCTCTGATCCACACCCAAATGAGCAAAACTACCCATGGATTTTTGACTAAGAGCGTCGGCTACCACATTTGCCTTTCCTGGATGGTACAATATGTTCATATTATAGTCCTTGAGCAATTCTAACCACCGCCGTTGTCTCAGATTTAGCTCCTTCTGCTTGAACAAATACTGGAGGCTCTTGTGGTCCTGAAAACACATCTACATGAACTCCATAAAGATAGTGCCGCCATATTTTCAAAGCAAACACAACAGCCGCAAGCTCCAAATCATGCGTCGGATAATTCTTCTCGTGATTCTTGAGTTGCCTGGAAGCGTAAGATATGACTTTCCCGTGCTGCATTAATACACATCCCAAACCAACCCTGGAGGCATCACAATAAACCACAAATCCCTCTGTGCCTTCTGGCAAGGCCAATACTGGTGCCGAGGTCAATCTTGACTTCAATTCCTGGAAACTTTTCTCACATGCTTCGGACCACTGGAACTTAACTGCCTTCTGCGTCAGTTTTGTCAATGGGGAAGCGAGGGTTGAGAATCCCTCTACAAACCTCCGATAGTACCCTGCTAAACCCAAGAAGCTACGAATCTCTGTCGGGGTCGTGGGTCTAGGCCAATCTTTCACCGCCGCAATCTTCTGAGGATCCACCTGAATTCCCTCATTGGAAATAACATGCCCTAGAAAGGCTACGGACTCCAACCAAAACTCACATTTTGAGAACTTGGCATACAATTGATGCTGAAGAAGGGTCTGCAATGCTGCTCTGAGGTGAACGGCATGATCTTCCCTGCTCCGAGAGTAGATGAGGATGTCGTCAATGAATACAATCACAAAGGAATCTAGGAATGGCTTGAAAACACGATTCATAAGGTCCATGAAAGCTGCTGGGGCATTGGTTAGCCCAAAAGACATGACCAAAAACTCGAAGTGACCATAACGAGTTCTGAAGGACGTCTTAGGAACTGGTGGTACCCAGACCGTAAATCAATCTTTGAGAAGAACTTCGCTCCCTGCAATTGGTCAAACGGATCATCCACTCGAGGCAAAGGATATTTATTCTTGATGGTGACTTTGTTGAGCTGCCGATAATCAATACACATTCGAAGTGACCCATCCTTCTTTCTGACAAAGAGAACCGGAGCACCCCACGGCGACACACTCGGTCGTATGAACCCTTTCTCTAATAAATCCCTCAGCTGCTCCTTTAACTCCCTTAACTCTGCTGGCGCCATTCTATATGGTGGAATGGATATTGGCCGAGTATCCGGCAATACATCGATCCCAAAGTCAATCTCCCTATCCGGCGGAATGCCTGGAAGCTCATCTGGAAACACTTCAGGAAATTCATTCACAATTGGCACGGACTCGAGGGTAGGCACCTCCGAGGTGGTGTCCGTTACCCGAACCAGGTGATAGATACACCCTTTCTTAATCATCTTCGAAGCCTTAAGGTAGGAAATAAACCTACCCCTTGGCACTACACCATTTCCTCTCCATTCAATAACTGGCTCGTTAGGGAACTCGAGCCTCATAACTCTCGTTCGACGGTCAAGTTTGGCAAAGCACGAATAGAGCCAATCCATCCCCATAATTACATCAAAATCTACCATCCCAAGCTCAATAAGATCGGCCGTGGTATCACGACCACCCACCGTAACAACACAATTCCTATAGACTCGTGAGGCTGTAATAGAATCACCAATTGGAGTCGACACAGAGAACGGCTCATGAAGCTGTTCGGGTTCTATCCCAAAACTTGAAGCAATGAATGGAGTAACATAAGACAAGGAGGACCATGGATCAATAAGGACATAGCAATAAATAGTCTGAACAGACATGATACCTGTAACAACATCTGGAGAACCCTCGGCATTTTGGCGGCCACTCAATGCATAGAATCGGCTAGGTCCACCCCTACCACGAGCTCCACCCCTAGCTGCACCACGCCCTGCTGATGCTGGAGTACGCGCTGATGATGTAGCAGCTGAAGAACCGGATGACTGAGCAGATCCCCTACCTATACCCTGACGGGGTGCACGGCAGTCCCGCTGAATATGACCTCTCACCCCGCACCCGAAGCACATCGGAAGGTCAAGGTAGCAAGTTTCCGTATGAAATCTCCCACACTTGGGGCATGTAGGTCTCCCTCGCTGGCGGGATCTCGCCCCGGGACGACCGGGCCCGACGAGACCTCCTCCTGTCCGAACCGAGGTCTCGAGTAAGCGCCCTGCGATGACCGTGCACGGATGGTGGTGCACTCGCGGAGGACCGAGCATATGACTGGGATGGCCCTGACGACCCTTTCCCTGGAAGTGATCTCCCCGAATGACCCGTTGACCGGAGCCCGTCGCTACTTTCTCTTTACGCACGAATCTTCAATTTCACGGCCTCGTGGCACTGAGCAAACCCTACAATCCTCCCATAGTTCATATCCGAGTGCAAAGCCTCGCTGTGGCGGCCTCATTCACTACCAAAGGGCTAAGGCCCCGAACAAACCGATGAACCCGGGCATCCATGGTCGACACTAAATGAGGAGCGTACTTGGACAACCTTACGAACTCCATGTGATACTCCCAAACACTCATACGGCCCTGTTTGAGAACCTCGAACTCAGTGGCACGGGCTGCCATTGCCTCAGCAGGTGAGAAGTGGTCCATAAATGCATCCACGAACTCATCCCATCTGGCCGGAGGGCTCGCTTCCTCACGGGAATCCTCCCACATTTCGAACCATAAACGTGCCGCTCCCTTCAGCCTGTAAGAGGCCAACTCTACCCCCTCTCTATATCTGTAGCCTTCATCACTCCGAGGGTCTTGTATATCTCATCAAGGAAGTCCTATGGGTCGGCCTCTGGATCGGTACCTGAAAATTCTGGAGGGGCCAATCGCAAGAACTGGTGGACTCTGGAGCCAAAGGAATCTCCCTGTCCGCTGGAGGATGCAGGGGCATCATGGGATCTCTGGGCCTGGGCGGCTACTAACTGAGTTAACATATGAATGGCTCCCCTAAGATCTTCATTAGAGATACCGAAACCCGAAGCGGGAACTGTATCTGAGTCAGGAACACTGGCAGGAGGAATGGTGGCATCCTCTGCCGCAGCTGGAATAGGGATACTTGGGTTTTGAACAGATGGGCCAGGCAAATTCGGGACTGGTGGTTCATTCTCTCCCACAGCATCGGGTACATGATTAATAGCCGCACTTGGGCCGGCATTGGCCCTAAGGCCGAGTCTAGCCTTCTTCTTAGGTGCCATATTCTGAAAATTTGGGAACAAGGCGCGAATTAGACACGGATATTTCCACATTGCACTTTACCGCACGATATAGATTAATAAAGAAATAGGTAAATTCCTAAATGCCCGTGTAGCCCCCTACTTATATGATGTGGTCGACAACACACCTATAAGAAGGGCACTACTAGACACGGCTCCGAGACATCCTAGGACACTTTAAAAACCATAGGCTCGATACCAAGTTTGTCACGCCCCAAATCGGGGAATATGACCGGCACCTGACCGGGTTGCCCCAGTCAAGCGGACCTGGGTGCCTTTCATTCCCACGCGTTACCCATGTGCTGATTGTTTTTCATTTACCAAATATCTTACTAACCATGAATGATTTCACATTAAACAAATAAAACCATACGAGTGATTCATTAACAAGTTTGCAGTTTTTACAACGCCCGACATAACATAATGTATACATAAGACTGGAGTCCCACAGTTTACATGTCTACAGAGCCTCTAGGATACAAAAAGGGGAATACAATACTTGCCGGTAACAAGGCTCCGGCTATATCTTGCAAGACCAAAATGAAATCTAAGCAGAAGTGGCATGAACCACACAAGGCCCCGAGGAAAAAAGGGGCTCACCAAAACGGGCAGTGGAAGGAGAAGGATACTACTGCCGATGAGCTGAAGTGCCTACTACCGATCCACCTACAATCATAACACGAATGTAGCGCCCCCGGCAAAAGGGACGTCAGTACACTTGAATTGTACTGGCATGTATGGACAAACTTTGTCCCAAGTAAACTCAAGCCATTGAATTACATCAACAATTAATTAAGCCAACCAACCATGTTTTCCACATTTTCCTCATTTCAAATAATTCTAAACACAAAGCACTTTCTACGATCAACCAATTTAACAATAACCAATCAATCACGTAAAGCACAAGTAGTCAAACAAAGGGCAATCAGTGCCCCACAGGTTGCAAACTCTCCTGCTGTCTCCTTTCACAATTTCACATTATTGATTTTTGTATCAATTTTCAATAGCGATTTCGATCGCTTTCCATCCTTATTACCCACGACCACCCTTATTACCTCGGCCACCCTTATCACCCCAACCCACACCTTATTTCCTCACGTTGCGGCGCGCAACACGACCCCGCCTTACAGTTGAAAACACAACAATTTCAAACAGCAGATAAGGTACTACACACAATTTCAACGAGTTCAAATAAGCAACTTACACATTGGTTCATGTTCTCAATTACTTCTCAAGCCAATATCAAAACCAAGTTACAAGTATTCCAAAATCGAGAATGCCCACATAATCATGTTCAACAATTTACCACAATTAAGGTGTTTCAAATTCCTTCCAGAATAAGCCAAATATGCCATCACAATGGTTGTTCCCAATTCTTTGCCAATCTCGATTACCTTTTTATCTTTCAATTTATATTTCATACTACACCACACGTAGTTCAACATCAATCGAATGCTCAACAAGGAAATCAAAGAATTTCGTACAATTTCTCAATTTGACACATGCCAAAACAATTCGCACATATTTGGGCGATTTTACAAGAATCAAAATTAGCCATACATACCTGGTGATGAGTTTTTCTTCCGTTTACTTCCTACTTTATGCTTACCTAAGCTATCTTACTCTTGCCAACCTTGTTCTTGAAGACTCTTACTTCTACTCACTTCTTTTTACTAGAAATCAAGTTCAATAATCATGCATGAGTGTAAAATTCTATTTCCAAAAGCTATTATATGCAAACCTCTCTTTACCCAATTTAAAACTTAAAATCAAAGAAAATAGTTAGGGTTTTTACCTTGAAAATATTGGGGAAGTTGAATCTTTGCCCTAGAATCCTTTGAACTAAGATGGTTGGAACAATCTTTGAAGATGAAAGATTTCTCTCTCTAAAAACCCTCTCTTCTCTCTCTAATTTTGGTAAAATGATATGATAAAATGAAGAAGAAAGGTGTTATATTAAAGAAGAGATCGGGTCAAAATGTTACAAAAATCTGGGCCGGGGTCAGTTATGCGGTGCACTATGCGACCGCAGAATTAACATGCGGTCCGCATAGTGACCGCAGAATTGCCCCAAATTTACACAGGTTCTGTTAAGGAATGCGGCCAGAATGCGGTCCGCATGCGTGATATGCGGTCGCAAAATGCACCGCAGATTCATTATGCGATCGCTTATCGACCGCATTTTTGACATGATTTTGGGAAGCCTTCTGGAATGTTTTGCGGCAAGAATGCGGTCCGCATGTCAGGTTTGCGGTCGCATTCTTGATCGCATATTTGACACTTTTTGGAAAAATTAATTCTCTACATTTTTGAAACTTAAATCACTACCAAGGGTCCGAACCGCGGCGAGCTTGCGAGCCGCGAAGAATTCTACGCATTCCTAACACATTATTCGGACCATGACACCATAGCTACTAGGTTTTATGCACAAAAAATTTTACGGGGCCTTACAAAGTTGGTATCAGAGCTCTAGGTTTGTAGGAGTCACGGGACACAGACCGGTTATTTAGATTCTCGCTGATCGATACGGAGACGTCTGTATTCACTTCTTTGAATTCCTTATCATGCGCCATTTATTCAGTTGGAGCCTATGCCATATGTTCTTTTGCATCCACTCGTGTATTGAAATTGTGCACTCGCTATCAAGTATGCGTCGACGGTTCGTGACGCTGCAGAGGGATTTCAAGGGAGTCAAGAATTTACTCAACCATTGTTACCGCGTGTCATCCATATTGATAATGCAAGAGAATTGAGAGATCTTCAATTGTGCACATGGGGGTGCACTAGGTTCTGAAATTCGGTTGATAAGTACAGTCTCGAGAAGGTTTACTTAACTGCATAATCGTCACAATAATGGTAGAATCGTAAGGTGGATGTAGATCTAAAGATAGTTGGTGGTAATAAAGACTATATGGTTCATATGAGATATCTATTTAGCGAAGACTTCAGCCAATAGAGATACTGGGGGAATGAGTTTAACTGTCTTAAGAAGGACATGTACCAAACAAATGTCTTGGGTTGTCTTATGATTAAGACGTATGAATGATAAAGGCTAGTATTATGGATTAGCAAGATGTATCTTATGGCTTCGTTCCAAGTGAAAGGATTTCACTATCAACGATAAAATTATGGGTCATGTGTCATATCAGATTTGGCATGCGATGTATTTTAGGTGCTATTGAAAAAGTTCTTTGAAAATTGCGGATGAGTAAGAGTTGAGACTCGTATGGTATGATGTTGGGACTTTTGATGTTCCTATGTCCATAATAATTCTACATTTCATTATCAGCAGGGAAGACTTCGGCGAAGGTTACATGGTGCTTCGTAGGTGTGAGAATCATAGTATGTCTTAAGATGTCGTGGTAAAGAATGCTCGATGCATGGAGCAGGATGATGTTTGTTTGTATTGGAATGAGGTCATACCTTATGGTGTCAGAGTGCTAATAGGGCACAAGTGGTTATGTTCATTGGATAAAGTAAATTGCAGTTGAATAAGAGTAGATGACTTGAGCAAATGTTTCTAATATGTTCGAGAGTCGTGTAATAGTGGCTTTGAGCTAAGTGGGAGAGTCCCACCGCTTATGATTTAGGTCGCATGGCTAATTACCTGCGTGAATTTTGGGTATTAGCGTATTAATGGGTTATTACAGCTACGGAAAAAGGGGCCATGAGTGGTAATTTGAGTATATGAATTGTTGAATGCATGTTATGGTTAGCCTTATTGGCTCATGTTCAAACTTGAGGGAAGATTCATGAATTATGCCTCATATAGGTGTAGGCTTCGCGGGAAGTGATTCCACTGGGTGCTTTATCGAGAGGGTATTCATATGTTATAAAATTCAGTAGAGTTGGTTGCTTACTAGGACAAGTTAGAGCCGGATGGCTCTCAATAGAAGTCCTAGTGAATTCAAGAGGTAAAGTGTGGTGCCTGATAATTCTGAGTCTATAAGTACACTTGAGGCTCAAGCTTTTGAAGCAACTTATGAAGAAAGGCACAAAATGTTCTATGATGTTATGACTTGTGGTGTAGCATTTGAGAGACATGAAATGGTCGTCATTTTTGAGACATCATGGCCTCATGATTTAAGGTCACTCGGGGTGAGTGCGGTTGGAATACGTTAGGTATTTAAGGGAGATATTAACATTTCTAAGGCAATCACGGATAAATTGGAAGGAAGTAGATTGATTAGCCATAGTTGAGTTGGCATATTGGTGTCAGTGATCAGTTCATGCAGCGTGATCGAGTTATGCATGTGATTTGTGGCGGTGTATTTGAGGCTTGTCGGCCGCAGTGATTGGTGTTATTCTGAAGTATTCTTCTGTTAGGGCCTGTTATGAGTAGGCAGATTCTTAGAAAGGGTTATGGTGGTTTGGACCACTACTTAGAGATTGGCATATTCGATGGTTAAGATAATTTACCGTATGTTGTTATTGTTCTCCTGCAGTGAGTTAAATGGAAAGTCTTATGTGATGAAGTATTAGCCTATCGTCAGTTCTAGAGCTATGATGGAAATCGTGTCTATCGTATATCGGCACGTGAGGTGCAGTGAGTAGTATGAAATTTGAAGTAAGGACCAAGGTCGCAGTTTGGTCAATGAAAGTGATATAAAGAGCTCAGATGAGCAGGAAAGGAGTTTCAGTGTTTTGAGTAAGATAGGTATTAACGTCAGTATCACTTGAGATCGGTGTTCTGTGAGAAAGGCTTTGCATCCCAGTTAGGGACTCCTGATCGCTTTTCAGTGTTAGTGCAGCTGATGGTTTGAATGTGCAGGCCTGTTAATTATTCGGAAGGTGGTGGGAGCTTGTCCTACAAGAAGATTGTATAGGTGTGACATGTAGTCACTTGATTGGTTAGAAATTTAAACCAAGTATGAGGATTTTGGTGATATCATCCATTTGAGAATTTATGCCTGGAGGGCACTCTGCTTATTGGGTTATAGACCTGTGAAATATTATTGACTTAGCTTGGCACGACCAGGATAGACTTAAGGTCGGTGGATAGATTTAAATGTGGAAGTGAGCCATGCGTCAGGCCATTTGTGTTTCTTCCATCAATGCGCCCTTTATGGAGGGGTAGTCGCGGTCTTATTTCGTGGTTAATTAATTCATGTAAAGATATATTACGCCGTATGAGTTGTGAGACGGCTTGGTAAATTCCTTATGTGTTGAGGTTCCACTCAGCGGTGATGTTATATAAGCATGATGGCTCTTGAGACTTAGATCATGTATCGCACCTTAGTTGTGCTTGAGTTTGTAGCCTATAGCGCTATATGTTTTCCTTGTGAATAATATCAGGCACCTTAGTGTGCTTATGATCGATATTCAGTATTTTGATGTGATAAGCTATTCAGCTCGACATATGGCTCCTTGTGTGAGTTTTATATATGGGTCGGGTGGCACGCCGCTATGGTTATATTGTTTGGATCGGGTGGCACGCTGCCATGGTTATATTGTTTGGATCGGGTGGCACGCCGCCATGGGTATATTGTTTGGATCAGGTTTCACGTCGCAACAGTGTGATGTTATTTCGGTACCCATATTTTCTTTTATGTGTTTTGTTTCCTATTTTGTTAGGAAGTCCATGTTAGTGTGCGAGTTGAATAGTTCTTTCTAGAGTTCACCTTCCTTTTGTATCACGTATGAATTAGTAGCCTACTGGCACACTGTGTCATCTTGCAGGACTTTTGATTATGTATGAGGTGGCTTATCGCCTGAGCAGTTCATACTAGGTGAGATGAGGTTATGGTATTTGGGGTCAGTGCAAATTGATTATATGAAGTATATTATAGAGTAAAAGATCATTCTCTGGTTTAGGACAAGGTAATGGATCTTGTCGGAGTATAGACCCAATGAATTGTTGATTCAGTAGTTGGTTATGGATATCGGCACATCTCTTCCGTCGTGGCAGTATTGTAAAAGTCAGAACAAGACCTATGTAGATCATGAGGTGCAAAGGGAGCATCTGATTCGTTAAATTTTGGCTGATTTGGTCATAAAGTATTATAGTGGTCCTGTGGATTTTGTGTTGCAAGGTAAGAATCCAGCAAAGTTATGCAGTCATCTTTGAGGACGGCGTATGAGGAATAATTGAGTGATCTCTTGATGAAAACAAGCCTAGCATAGAATTCCGGATGTTGGAATAAGGCTTTAAGACTTATTTATTTGAACAAAAGGGAATATCTTCAGATTATATCAGACTAATGTGCTCAGCTGAGCCCGAGATTCATTATCCCTTTGAGATTTTGAGGCATGTTGGGGAGGTTGCTTATGAGCCGGCCTTACCTCCTAGCCTAGTCGGAGCCATCCCATATTTCATGTCCTTATGCTCTGGAGATACCATGGTAACCGTCGCACATGTTGGGTTTCACTTCTGTTCAGCTATACGAGGATATGCCTTATGTTGAGGAGCCAGTGGCCATCCTGGACAGGCAAATCAGGAAGCCAAGGTCAAAGAACATCGCTTCAGTAAAGGTCCAGTGGCAGGGCCAGCCGGCCGAGAAGGCGACTTGGGAGACCCAGCACGACATGTGCAACCAGTACTCTCATCTCTTCACCACTCCAGGTATTTTTTCTATGGTCGTTCGAGGATGAATAAAACTTTTAAGTATGGGAAGATGTAACGACTCGGCTGGTCATTTTTGAAATTTACGCCCCGATCCCCAATTTAACTGTTTCCCTATGTTCATTTATGCTATTGTAGTTTACCGAGAGGTTCGGTTCTAGAATTTGGAGTGTTTGGGGACACTTAGTCCCTAAATGAGAGCTTTACAGTTGGAAAAAAACCCGTGTTCGGAACAGTGTTGAGACGACCTCGGAACGGATATCTGATGGTTCCATTAGCTCCGTTAGGTTATTTCAGGGTTGGGAGCGCGTTCGGAATGTATTTTGGAGGTCTGTAGCTTAATTAGGCTTGAAATGCCGAAGTTTGAATTTTTGGCGAATCCGAATGATAGGTGAGATTTTGATCCGGGGGTCGGAATGGAATTCCAACAATTTCTGTAGCTTCGTTATGTGATTTTGGATATGTCTGCAAATTTTCAGGTCATTCGGACGTCATTTGATCTGGTTTTTTATAGCATGTAGGTTTCGGAAGTTTAGGATGAAACTTAGGCTTGAATTCGCTTTGATTTAGTGATTTCCGTGTTTAAGGGTGCGTTTTTATGATTCGAATAGGTTCGTATAATGTTTTGGAGTAGGTTGGTGGTTTTCGTTGGGTTCCCGTGGGTCTCGGGATGAATCCGGGGGTCCAACCGGGCTAATTCATCCATTTTGGAAATGTTGTTAACTGCTGGTATGTGCTGCAGATGAATGCTATATGCGATCGCAATGGGCTGATGCGATCGCATAGAAGGTTTTGAAGGAGGCTAAATATTTGTTCTCTGCGATTGAAGGCAAGGCTATGCGATCGCGTAGTGATGGATGGTTGTGCTCTGCGATCGCGTTCAGGCCTATGCGATCATATAGTCTATAGTGTATGGGGTCCCAGGCCCAGCTTTTTGTTCTATGCGATCGCACAACCTTTTGGTGAGCAGTGCAATCGCATTGAGGTCTATGCGATCGCATATAGTAGTTTGGCGAGGGTTCAAAATTTGTTCTATGCGATCGCAACAGTGTTCATGCGATCGCAGAGAGTAAAAATGTCTGGTAGTGAATTTAAGTCCAGAACAGTCCAGTCGCGGGGCTCATTCACAAAAACCCCATTTTTGAGTTCTAAGAGAAGATATTGACGGGAAATCGCTGGGAAATCATCGGGTAATCATCGGGGGTAAGTTTCTTGTCCTAATTTCGTTATATCATCATGATATCCTTGAGTATTTCACTGTTAATGGAGGATTAATGGGGGGTTTTAGCCCTAGGCCTAAATTATGGAGAATCATTGATTTGAATGGGCAAACGGAGTCCGATTTTGATAAATATTTTATGCATAGACTCGTGTTGAGATAAGGAACCCGAATATATAACTTTTGTAATTTTTCGAAAAGTGTACCGAAAGTTGGGTTTTGGCAATTTGTGGTTTTTGGTGTATTTTGAATTGTTTTGATTGGGTAATGCCTAATTGGCCTATTTTGATGTATTTCTATTGGTTTTTATCAGACACTACACGTGTGGAGGCCGATATTCGCTGCAAGAGAGTTGTCTCTTAGCGGTTTTGTATTGGAGTCGAGGTAAGTGGCTTGTCTAACCTCGTGTGGGGGAACCTTCGCGCCTAGGATATTATGTGATAGTTTAGATACCTTGTATGCGAGGTGACGGGTGTATACATGCGCTAGTTGTTGTAACTCACTCTACTTGAATTGTCCAATTCGTGATATTCCTGTTCTTCATTGATTAAATTGTGAAATTTACCTGGTATTCGTTAGGAAAGCATGATTATATAGGATTTATCTGCCAAATTGCCTAATTGTCTTACTTGAACTTCTTGATAATTGTTGGCACTAGTTTTTTTGGCGATGTTGTAGTTAAGCATATTATATTTTCTCCGTGCATTTCTTTTATTATTCGTGTTGGTGGACTGCGGGTTCGATTCCCGGAGATCCCACGGCTGTGGTTTCGATTCCCAGAGACTCGGAGTGGTATTGTTTGTGGACTGCGGGTTTGATCCCCGGAGATCCAAGGGCTGCGGGTTTGATTCCCGGAGACCCGGAGTTTATTGATATACTTATTGAGATAAGGACTGCGAGTTTGATTCCCAGAGATCCAAGGGCTGCGGACATACCCTGAGATATTGAGACACGGGTTGCAGGTTCGATTCTCCGAGACCCAGAGATACTGATATTGGGACTGCGGGTTAAATTCCCGTAGCTCCTGGGTTGTTGATTATAGAGTGGGACTGTTGGTTCAATTCCCATAGGTCCTGGACTTGCTGATTTGAGTTTATGTTGTGTTGGTTACCTGTAGTTAGCTAATCGTAGTCGGTTGTAGTAATCACTTTATTGTTGTTATTTCAGACTCATTCTTACTTATTCCTGCTTATTACTATTTTGATCATTATGTTATTGTTCTCTCGGTAGGGCCCTGACCTTCCTCGTCACTACTCCATCGAGGTTAGGCTTGGCACTTACTAAGTACCGCCGTGGTGTACTCATGCTACTCTTCTGCACACTTTTGTTGTGCGGATCCAGGTACATCAGGACAGGCTCATCCTAGGTGATTCAGCAGCACATTCGGAGACCTCGAGGTATGATCTGCTACGTCCGCGGATCAGGAGGCCCTCCTTCTTTTCTGATAGTGATAGTAGTTATTTTCCCTTGTTTCGTTGTATTAAGATACTCTTGATGTATAGAGCCACAATTGTACTTTCCCCTTTTTAGTCTGTGTTACCCGTGGGATTCCGGGTCTTGGTGGTATGTTATATATTGTGGTTGACGAGTGTATGTGCCAAGCGGCACTGATTACATTCCTTTTATATCATTTTTCCGCTATTTCCTTATTAAAATGTTCATGAAATTATGTATTCCGCATCATGTTAGGCTTACCTAGTCGCGAAGACCGGGTGCCGTCATGACAGGTTCACGATTGGTGAACTAGGGTCGTAACACCATTGGTTGGGCCATGGCAGACATAAAGGGGATCAGCCCCGCATACTGCATGCACAAGATTCTCCTGGAAGAGGGACACAAACCCTCCAGGAAACGCAAAGAAGGCTGAACACGAATATGAAGGATATCATGAAAAAGAAAGTGATAAAGTTGCTAGACACGAGGTAGGTCCCAAGTAAGTTTTCTCACCCTTCTGTGTTGTATACTGATTATTATGCCATGAGGACATGTCATGATCTTAAGTGTGGGGTGGGAGACTTATCTTGTATTGTATGTTGTACATAGTAGTTGTAATTGTAAATTATATTAGTTGGCTTGGCCCGATTGTGTACACTTGGCGACGAGTTTCTTAAGGGTCTAAGTCGAAATAAAAACACAAAAAAAATAAAAAATTTAAAAAATCCAAAAATATGAGTGAAGGACTCTTCCTAATGACGGACTATTTCGACAAGTACTCTTGAGGGAAGTAGTCCATGTAGGAATTTTTCTTTCTTTTATTTTCTTTTTCTAGGTAGTGTATCACCTCCCCTTGGTTTTTCTTTTGACCACGGTTCTTTTCCAAGGGTTTTTATTGAACCGGGTTAGGTATATTTTTCGTTTTTAGGATTAGAGGTTAAAGGTTAACACGTAACCCCAAGTATGTGCATTATCAAAACTAAAATGAACATGAGAATGTATGATCTAAGCTTGATTGCAGATTCTAGGATATGCCTTAAATTGCACAATACAGCTTCCTTGAACATTGATAGGACTCTGTAGATGAACCTGATTCGAAATGAGTTGCATGCTAAGTGTGTGTTAGCTTTTACCTATATTATATGTTTTACATGATACCTAGAACTTGCCTTGTGTGTGTGCAAAGCGAAATAGAAGTTGTTTAGTTATTGAGATGATAGAGACATTTCTTTGTGTAATCCCATAAATCAATAAACTATGAATTCACATGTACATAGTATCCTAGTTAACTCCTTTGAGCCTTAAGCATGTTCTTCGATAACCCTTGAATGTTCATAAAAATCGAAATCATAAATTGTTCTACTTTACCTCCTGGAAGCAGTTGTATTGTAACGAATATGCAAAAGTCTAAGTGTGGGTTGAAGGGAAGTTGAAAAAGGGGAAATCAAGAATGAATGCTAGAAAAATGGTGAACTGCAAGATACTGTAAATAGAACAAAGCAATGAAAAAAAATATCAATGTATATTTGTAAAATAAGAAGGCCAGTTACACCAATAGAAAATTGGGGATTAAAAGTGAATAAAAGGTGAGGGGATGTTTAGGGGAAACATAATGAAAAAGTTTGAAGGGAAATTGTGAAAATGAAATTGCTTAGGGAGATTAGCCACTATAACCAAAAGTATCCTACCCGTCCCTTAGCCAACATTACAACCCTTAAAGACCTCTTGATCTGTGATTGAATAACTTGATTAGTGGAGTATTACACTAGGGGCAAGCCTATGGTGTATCTGTATGCATATGAATGTTCTTTGTTGAGAGTGAGTGAAATATTTCCTATATCTATATGTTCCACGTTCTAAATTGTTTATGTATGGGAACTTCTCTCAATAAATTGTGTGAGGGCATGTAACTCGGGAAGAAAAAGGTAAATTTGCAAGTCTGTGATAGTAATTAGAGTAAGCTATAATGTGCTGGCATTTGAGTTTACAGTTGGGTAAGGATTGTGCATGTCTTAGGTTAATCATGAAAGATAGATTTTGTGACATATTTTGGGGGAGGCATTAATAAAATTGGCCTTAAGTGTGATTAAGTTTGCACGAGGACGAGCAAAGGTTTAAGTGTGGGGTATTGATAATAGGTGAATTTGACTATATTTATGCCTTAAATAATCACACTTTATTATTGTTTTGATATTATTTATGATGAAAAAATGCTTTTATTAGTATTTTTAGTGTGGTATAGGTACACATGAGCTAATGAAGACTAAAAGAGCAAGTTTTGGAGTCAAAAGATGATGAAAAAGGCCAAAGTGTGGTACAAGTCAAGAAATTATGCTGAAAATAGTCGGGAAGGTGTGATTCCGAGCTATATAGATATTATGGCATGAATTTAAGTGATTTTGGAGCTTTGAAGTCTGAGTAAAAGTTCAAGGAATGAAACCGGGATCGTGTTCGGGGGTCAAATTTGATAGTTTAGTGCAAACAAAGACTCGATGAGGCATATTGCGCACTTTCTAATAAATGGGACATAACTGTTTGCTCAAAACTCCTTTTTGGCTCAATAATATATGGTTGGAAAGCTAAATCAATGGGCTACAACTCGGATGTTTTGCGTTTTTCCATATTGCAAAGGGAACAGGGTAAAATACCGTGAATGCAGATGGAACGCGGACGGACCATGGTAGAAAGAGTTCGCGGAATCTCTGAAGATTCAGAGAGGTTGTTTTTTCGCAATCCAACCGCGAACGCGGATGGACCGTGGTTGAAGCCGAAATTTTGAATAATAAAAGTGTCAAAACGCAATTTATGTAACCTAAACCCTATATATAATACTAGGATTCGCCTAAGAGAGGCAAGTATTGTATTATTCATTACTTTTGCAAGAAAACTAGTAAGAGAGAACTCTCTCAACATCTTTCTTTCTTTTACATTGAATCTTTGATTATGAATTCAATTATCTATCTTGTTTCTTTGATTATGAGTAGCTAATTCTTTATCTAAGGTTTTGATGGAACCTATTGAGTGATGAACTTCTGCGTTATGTGATTACAAATTGTTAGTTAGATTTCTATTTGTTCAACTTTGTTCTCATTGTAGTTAATTGGTGGGATCCCCAATTAGCTGTGCCTAGTTAGTGTGCGTAACTTGGAAAAGAGTGCATATTTTGGTAAATTGTTGAACAAAACCACACCTAGATTATTGAAGGAATCTATAATTGTAGGCGTAAAGGTGGGGTTAGGAATAACTAAGCCTTGGGTGCAATATAAAGTGAACTGTTCAAATTAAAACTAGCTAGGGTAGCTCGGGAGAGTGCACTAGTAAATTATTGTAGTTTCTCGGGAGAGAATTATGGTAGAAATAGCGTTCATGATTGATAGAATAATATTGACAATTTGTATGCGTATAAACAGAAGGGATTCCATCAATAGGGGAAATCAATACCTTAGTCTTTCTCTTCATTCTTTACATCTTATTAAATTCTTTCCTTTAAGTCTTTAATTTCTTGCAAAAGTTAGTTATTAGAAAACATCCACAAAAATATATTTAAAAGTTTGGGAAGCTGCTTCAAAAGTGTAATTGGGTTTTGGAAGTTGCAGTTGATAGGTTAATTCCCTGTGGGATCGACTCTGGACTTAATTGATCGGATTATATTTGACTACGACCGTTGTTTGTACGTAAATCAATTTTGCTTCCGTGGTTGGGTAGATTCAATTTTGAAAGCTGCTCCCCGAGAGGAAAGAACTTGGAAATCTATTTCCTCTCTTCATTATTGGAAAGTAAAAACACATGGTATATATGTTTTTATTCTTAAATACACACAGTAAATCCAATTTTTTATAAAATTGAAGTCATTCCCCCCCCCCCTTTTTATATCAAGGTTTGGCATGAGAGGGATGGTGCCTGAGGTAGCTTTAGCTATGCGCACTGCGGCCAACGCTTCTCTTGATTTGGAAAAGACTAAGCTTTAATAGTAGCAAAGAGAAAAAAATTGGCAGTTGATGCTGATAATGAAGAAGAAGGTGGTACCTCGCCATTATCAAGGGCAAGAGCAAGGAGACGTGTTATTGTGGAGAGTGAGATTGAGGATGCTCATGCTCGTGCCTCCCCTGCCAAGTTTGTTATGATTGATGGAGAGGCTGTATCTGGAGACTTTAGTGAGTCTGTTCACTGTCTTTCTATTAATATTTTCGAAGGTGGAGAGCCGGGTCCTATTCCAAATGAAGTTCCCTTATCTTCCTCAATTCCCATTTCTCCTAACTCTTTTACATCATCTCCAATTGTAAGTATTTTTTATCCCATGTTGACTTCTTTTGCTTCTTCACTTATGGTGAGTGCTTCCATTCCCGTATCAATTTTAGCTCCCGTGTCTGTTCCCACTTTGACTCCCGTACCTTCTGCCATTTTTTCCTCTTCTACTACTCCTACTTCCACTGCCCCTTCTTCCGCTTTAGTGCATTCGGAAACTGGCCCGAGTAGCAGAGGTATGACTATGACAAAAGTCACACTTGAAGTACCTGCTACTCATAGCCTTTTGAGGAAGACTGGTAGTGCTGATGTTTGGCTTGAGCCTTTAATCAGAGATATAGAGAGGATAAATATGCAAAGCCATAACTGCTTGACTTTGATGAATGACATAGTTCATTCAACTTTAAAGGTAATTTCTTTTAAATTGAGTATTAGCATTCCTTTCACCTTAGGTTTTTATTTTTATGTCTTATATTTGTAGGCTAATTTGATTGGTACTGAGCTAATGTGAAGGATTACCTCTTTGGAAAGAAAAGCTCGGGAGTCTACAAAAGCCATTGAAGAAGCTCAGCTTAAAGCTCAAAATTGGAAGGAGCAATATGAAGGTGCTTTAATGAGCATTGATAAACTACGAGATGATAAAGCCCACTTGGGACGACAAAATCGTACTTTATCCTCTGACTTAGGGATCTCTCAGGCCGCCTTAAGTCGGGTCAAAAAGGATAAAGATACTTTAAGTGAATCGTTGTCAAGTTCTAATGAAGAAATCAAGGGGCTCAAAGCACTTATGAAGAGAAAATAAGAATATGCCAGAGAGTTGGAGCAGAGCTTGAATCAAACTCGGGTCGACTTAAAGATTTATTCGGACAAAGTTTGTGCTTTGGAGAGTTCCAACACCACACTCAAGACTTCCCTTGATTCCCAACTAGCTGAGCAAGAGTTAATAAAAACATCTCTTGCTATATGGGAAAAGGATTATGAAAACTTGGAGAAGGAATATAATTATCTTGCAGAGAATTTCAATTACGAGGTCAATTGGGCTTTTCTAAGATCGCGTCGTGATGATTTATTGGAGGCTACTCAAGAGAATTTTAACCTACAATCTGAGTTAGCCAAAATCTTAGATGCGATTTAAAAGAATAACCAACTTGTTGACACTCCTGATCAACCAATTAACATTTCTTCTTTAGCGTGTGGAACTCATGAAGCAATAGAGCTGGTGGATTGTGAAGCTGTTACTGGAGCGACTGAAGTAGTGGTTCAAGTGACCGAGGGTGAATCACTTTCATCGCAGCCTATGAGACTTGAGGCTCCCATGGCTACTTCTTACCTTGATGATATCAATTCCACAAGCTTAATTGAAATTGTTCCTATTGCAACCTCTGATGTTCCAACTCCTTAGTAACCAGTTAAAAAAGTTTCGTTCTTTTTTTTATATATGGTGGTATAATCCTTTTTAAATGATTTTCTGATGAAGTCCCCAGTTTCCATAATGGGGCATTTGTTTAAAAACAATTATATTTTAATGACTAAATTCCTTTTCCTTTAGTCTTTTATGTTTTTAGAGGTTTTTAATTAATACCTCTTTATGTTCTATTCTTGCCTATTTTCGTGTTTAGGACTTATAGAATAGCTTTGCATTTTTATCCTTTGAAAATGCTTTATGATTCTTCTCACGGAATATCAACATGATCAACACTTAATGAAGAAAACGTCTCAACTTCATAATGGTGTTATAATACAATGAAAGAAATAGGAAACACATGTTTTATTTTTGTATGAAACACCTTTGACAAGTTTTTATTCGTGATCTTGAGCAAGCTTTCGAATGTTAGATGCGTTATAGTCCATCTATATCCTCCTTGCAACTATTTTTCTTGTAACAGATTTCTTATAAAATATACATTTTTTAATTATAACTTGTTTTTTTACATACCCATGGCCTTATCTTTATATACAAAGAAAGGGTTTGGAAAATGTTTGCAACATTTGAAAAAATGTGTTATGTAAATCAACATTGAAGAATGTTTTATACTAAGTAACTTCATTTTCCTTGCAACACTTGGCTATTAACAGCTGAAACTTGATACGTAACTATTTGTAGCTGAATCTTTATACGTGGCTATTTGCAGCTGAATCTTGGTCAACTTTTGCTTGATGCCCGTATCACATTTTCTCCTTGCAACATTTCTTGATACCCGTATCTTTTTTTCTACACCAAGCTATGTATCATGTATAGTCCCCAAGGTGTTTGGGCGTTGAAGAATGAAGCCTTGAACACTTGTTTAATGCTCACATGTTGGTCCTTTTCCTGAAACAGAAAATATACGAGACTCGGTGGTACAATTTTAGATAAAGACTGCCTACCTCGTATGTATTTCCATCATATTGATATAACCCTAGGCTTAGAATTTAAGAATATTCTATTTTGTCGTGCAGGTTGTGGCTCATCATTTGGCATGACTTAGAGTTTTTGTCTAGCATCTAAAATTGTTAGTAAAACTTTAATAATTTAAAAGAAAAAGAATTTAGCATGAAGATACCTGACCATGTCCACTTCCTTAAAAGTAATATCTTTTTAAATGTACAGCATTCCAATGTGAAGGTAGAATTTTGCCATCCATAGTCTCTAGCTCATACGCACCTTTTCCCGCAACGTTACAGATTCTATATGGTCCTTCCCACGTTGGACTAAGCTTTCCTGAATTAGCAACCTTCGTAGATTGAAACACCTTTTTGAGCACAAAGTCCCCAGTTTTAAAGAACCCGAGACGTGCTTTCTGGTTGTAGTATCGTTCAATCACTTGTTTTTGAGCCGCCATTCTTATCAACGCTCCTTCTCTCCTTCCTTCAATCAAATCAAGATTAACCCATAACTCTTCGTTGTTTGAATCCTCCGTCGCTTGAACACATCTTATACTCGGTTCTCCTATTTCTACTGGAATCAGCTTCTGCACCATAAACCATCGAAAATGGTGTTTTGCCCGTTCTTGTTTTCGTAGTTGTTCGATAAGCCCACAACACAGCGGGTAGAACTTCATGCCAGTTGCCTTTTGAATCTTGCAACCTTTTCTTCAAATTATTGATGATTATCTTGTTCGTAGATTCCGCTTGTCCATTACCCACCGGATGATATGGTGCTGATGTTATTCTTTTGATTTGCATCTTTGAAAGAATTCTGTAATTTGTGCTCCTATGAACTGCTGACCATTATCGCACACAATTTCCTTTGGTACCCCAAAGCGGCATATTATATTTCTCCAAAGAAAGTCTTTAACTTCTTTTTCTCGTACCTATTAAAATGCCCCTACTTCTACCCATATAGTGAAATAATCAGTAAGCACGAGTAGAAACTTTACCTATCCTTTTGCCTGAGGTGATGGACCCACAATATCCATTCCCCATTTCATAAAGGGCCATGGTGCTATGACTGGGTGTAGTAACTCAGCTGGTCTACACATATTGTTTCCATAAATCTGACACTTATCACATTTAGATACAAAGTCGTTTGCTTCCTCATCCATTTTAAGCCAATAATATTCGGCCCATATTAACATTTTTACCAGTGATCTACTGTCACAATGCGGATTGTATGGCGCCTACTCGTGGTAGCTAGGCAAGCCTCTTTATTGACACTATCATGTTTTTAACAATATTTCATATTCAATTTAACAACCAAAACCATAACCTTAATTAAACAAGTGCGGAAGACTTTATAAAAATAGTAATAAGCAGTTTCAAAGTGAAATAGTACTGAAACCCTCTACCCAAGACGTGGAGTCACCAACTCACGAACTACTACATGAATACTACACATAAAGGTCTGAAAGAAATATAACATAATCTGTTTGTCTCGGAACAAGGAGACTATAGCTAATGACATAAATAAAAAGAAGAGACGTCGGGCCTGCGGACGCCTGCAAGCTACCTCGGTCTCAAGTATGATCAACTCCCACGCAAAAGATCTACTACTGCTGCTCCTGATCGAAACCTGGACCTGTGCAAAAATGCACAGAAGTGCAGTATCAGCACAACCGACCCCATGTGCTGGTAAGTGCCTGGCCTATCGCGGCGAAGTAGTGACAAGCCTAGGACCAGACACCCACATAAACCTGTGCAATTCTATATGTGTATACCACAAGATAATGAGAAATAATCAAGTAACAACACAATAAGGAATACTACAGAAAAACTCAACAATTAACAACGATCATTAAATCAACGAGGAAAAACAAATATAATGAGAAACAAGTAATGTCAAGTCAATGAAATAGCAAATAAAGTGCACGGCATCACCCTTCGTGCTTTTACTCTCATCCTTACCAAATAGCAAATAAAGTGCACGGCATCACCCTTCGTGCTTTTACTCTCATCCTCACATCCATGGTACGGCATGATCCTTCGTATATGGTTCAATAACAAGCCACGGCATGATCTTTCATGCATAATCATCAACATGGCACGGCATTAACCTTCGTGCATAAACAATAACAAGGCACGACATTAGCCTTCGTGCATAAACAATAAATCAAGGCACGACATCACCCTTCTTGCATTATCACTCTTCCTCACCCAAATAACAATCACAGTTAAGGGCAGAGAATGAAAACAACAAATCATGAACTGTCCCGGCAAGGGACACAATAATCATTACAACAAAGTCCTGGCAAGGGCAATCAATATCTCATTTCACAACAAATCCCGGCAAGGGAGAACAATAGCAATTCTACAACCCGGCAAGGGTTCAACAATTTATCTTCAAATATGTCTCACAACAAGTATCAACAACGACTCACGGTCATGCTAGACGCCAGTGTATGGATGCTCGTCACCGCAGCCCATACACCGCACTCGATCACATAGCACAAAGCACATAATCCTATTCCCTCAAGCTAGGATAGAGCAAACACTTACCTCTAGCCTTGAAGTCCAAATTATGCTTCAATTATAGCTCTTTCCCCGAAATTCTGCTTTCAACTAGCTCGAATCTAATCACAATTGATTCCACTATATTAATAATCACTAATTAACTTGGTTTGAATGCTTAAAGATGGTTTTCTCAAAGTTTACCCCAAAATTTCCCAAATGCCCCTGGCCCCACGTGGTCGGAACTCGGGGTTCGGACTAAAATCCGGTTACCCATTCCCCCACAAGTTCAATTATATGATTTGTCTCAAAATCGGACCTCAATTCGAGGTCCAATTGCCCAATTCATGAAAAACCTAGGTTCTACCCAAAAACATGGATTTATACCATGAAAACCTTTGATTCTTATTGAAAAACATGATTAATATTGTTAGGAATTGAAAGAATTAAGTAAAAAGTGACTTACTATTGCTTTGGAGTGAATTTGGCCTTGAGAGCTCGTGTGTGGTGTGAGGTTTATTTGAAAAAGTGAAGAATGAACTAAAAATTTCGTTTAAGTATAGAATTACACAACTGCGGATATCGCAATTGCAAACATTTGTTCGCAATTGCGAACGCTACAGGTCTGGGGCATGCTGTCCTCGCATTTGAGAGAGAAAGTTCACATTTGCGAACTCTAGCCCAGGTCTGCTAGTCTCGCATTTGCGAAGGTGAAGCCTACTTGCCCAGGATCGCATTTGCGATCATTTGTTCGCATTTGCGAACACTGGCCATCTGAAGCCTTTTCGCATTTGCGGCACTTTGTTCGCATTTGTGAACTTGGCTTGTTTCTGGCAGACATCGCATTTGCGAACCCAACCTTGACCTGTCTTCTGCGCATTTGCGAGGATTTGTTCGCAAATGCGAAGCCAACATCTGGGTGAAAAAAAACCAGCAGTGCAAAAATTCAGAAATTGATCAAACGGCCTATCAAATCTTTACCCGAGCCCCCAGGGCTCCCAACCAAACATGTACACAACATCAAAAACACATTACGAACTTGTTCGTGCAATCACATCGCCAATATCACATCGTTTTTATCAAATCAAGCCTCAAGTTCATGATTTTTATACTTTGGTTTTCAAACTTTTCAAACTTGGAACTCAAGGTCCAAAACATATCAAACGACATCCGAATGTCACCGAACTTTGCAGAAAGCACATATATAATATTTAAGACTTGTACCAGGCATCGGAACCAAAATACGAGCCCGATACTATGGTCATTTAACTCATTTTCCTTTAATAATTACAGCAAAAACAATTTCACAGAAAAATTCATAACTTGGGCTCTAGGCCTCAGAATTCGACTCCGGACGCATGTCCAAGTCCCATATTTTCCTACGGACCTTTCGGGACCGTCCAATCTCGAGTCCGAACCCGTTTACCAAAAATGTTGACCAAAGTCAACTATATCAATATTAATATCATTTTTCTCCAAACTTTTCATAGAATTCATATTTTCTATCACAAAATCTTCCCGGCTACATGCCCGGATCGTGCATGTAAATCGAGGAAACATAGAATGAGGTTTTCAAGACCGCGGAAGTGTAGAACAAATGAGGCAAACAAGTGATGACCACATTGGGTCGTCACATCCTCCACATCTAAAACAACCGTTTGTCCTCGAACGGACAAGAGAAGGAAGTAACTGAGTCGGGGAACAAATGTGGGTAGCGGCTCCGCATATCAGACTCGGACTCCCAGGTCGATACCTCAGGAGGCTGACCTCTCCACTGAACACGCACAGAAGGGTTACTCTACGACCTCAACTGTCGAACTTGTCGGTCTAGAATAGCCACCGGCTCCTCCTCGTAGGATAGATCATTGTCCAATTGGACAATACTGAAGTCTAACACATGTATGGGGTCGTCGTGGTATCTCCGAAGCATAGATATATGAAAAACTGGATGCACGACTGATAAGTTAGGCGGCAGAGCTAGTCTGTAAGCCACCCCTCCCACTCGGTCTAGTATCTCAAATGGGCCAATATACCTAGGGCTGAGCTTGCCCTTCTTCCCGAACCTCATCACGCGCTTCATAGGCGACACTCGGAGCAATACTTGCTCACCGACCATGAAATCTACATCTCGAACCTTACGATCTGCATAAGTCTTCTGTCTGGACTGAGCTGCACACAATCTCTCCTGGATAGTCTTGACCTTATCCAACGCCTCCTGAACTAAATCTGTACCCAACAACCGAGCCTCCCCCGGCTCAAACCATCCGACTGGAGATCGACATCGCCTACCATACAATGCCTCATACGGGGCCATCTGGATGCTGGACTGGTAGCTGTTATTGTAGGCGAACTCTGCTAATGGCAGAAACTGGTCCCACGAACCTCCAAAATCAATGACACAGGCTCGAAGCATGTCCTCTAGAATATGAATAGTCCTCTCGGACTAACCATCTGTCTGAAGATGGAAAGCTGTACTAAGCTGAACCTGGGTGCCTAACTCCTACTGGACCGCTCTCCAGAACCGCGAGGTAAACTGTGTACCCCGATCACAGATAATAGACACCGGCACCCCGTGAAGTCGAACAATCTCTCTGATGTAAATCTATGCTAACCTCTCCGATGAGTAGGAGACAGATACTGGAATGAAGTGTGCTGACTTGGTCAGCCTATCAACAATGACCCAAATAGCATCAAATTTCTTCCGGGTCAAAGGAAGTCCCATAACAAAGTCCATAGTGATCCGCACCCATTTCCACTCGGGAATCTCAATCCTCTGGAATACACCACCAGGCCTCTGGTGCTCATATTTCACCTGCTAACAATTTAGACACCGAGCGACATACGCAACGGTGTCTTTCTTTATTCTGCACCACCAATAGTGCTGTCGTAAGTCCTGGTACATCTTCATGGCGCCCGGGTGAATAGAATGCCGCGAACTGTGGGCCTCCGCTAAGATCAACTCTCGAATCCCTTCGACATTGGGAACACAAACTCGACCCTGCAATCTCAATACCCCATCATCATCTAGATTTACCTTTGTGGCACCTCCCCACTGTACTGTATCCCTCAGGTCATGCAAATAAGGATCATCAACTGCCTCTCACGGATACGCTCTAATAGAGAAGAACGAGCGACCGTGTAGGCTAACACCCTGCTAGGCTCGAAAATGTCTAATCTCACAAACCGATTGGCTAAGGCCTAAACATCTAGAGCAAGTGGTCTCTGGCTAACCGGAATATAAGCGAGACTACCCATGCTGCCAAACTTCCTACTCAACGCATCAGCCACCATATTGGCCTTACCTGGGTGGTATAGAATAGTAACATCATAGTCTTTCAGCAACTCTAACCATCTCCGTTGTCGTAGATTCAACTCCTTTTGCTTGAACAAGTACTGTAGGCTCTTGTGATCGGTGTACACCTCACACGTCACACCATATAGATAATGCCTCCAGATCTTTAAGGCATGAACCACTGCTGCTAACTCAAGATCATGAACTGGATAATTCTTCTCATGTATTTTTAACCGCCTCGAAGCATAAGCGATAACCTTACCATCCTGCATCAATACCGCTCCAAGCCCTGTACGAGATACGTCACAATAAACTGTATAAGGCCCTGCACCCGTAGGTAGTATCAATATTGGTGTGGTAGTCAAGGCTGTCTTGAGCTTCTGAAAGCTCGCCTCTCACTCCTCTGACCACTGGAACTGGGCACCCTTCTGGGTCAACCTGGTCATCGGGGCTGCAATAGAAGAGAACCCCTCTACAAATCGACGGTAGTAACCTGCTAATCCCAAGAAACTCCGGATCTCAGTCATTGAAGTTGGTCAAGGCCAATTCTGGACTGCCTCAATCATCTTAGGGTCCACCTGAATACCTTCCACCGATACGATGTGGCCCAGAAATGCCACCGAATCACATTTCAAAAATTTGGCATATAGCTGATTATCCTTCAAAGTCTGAAGAACCACTCTGCGGTGCTGCTCGTGCTTTTCCTGGCTGCGGGAGTATACCAGGATGTCATCTATAAAGACTATCACGAATAGATCTAAGTAAGGCCTGAACACCCAATTCATCAACTCCATGAATGCTGCTGGGGCATTGGTCAATCCGAAGGACATGGCCAAGAACTCATAATGTCCATATCTAGTGCGAAAGGCTGTCTTAGGAATGTCAGTCGCCCTGATCTTCAGCTGATGGTAGCCTGACCTCAAGTCTATCTTTGAGAACACCCTCGCTCCCTGGAGCTGGTCAAATAAATCATCGATCCTCGGCAGTGGATACTTATTCTTTATTTTCACTTTGTTCAATTGCCGGTAATCAATACATATTCGTATCGAGCCATCTTTCTTCTTCACAAACAATACAGGTTCTCCCCAGGGGGAAACACTAGGCCTGATAAAGCCCTTCTCAAGAAGGTCCTGCAACTAATATTTCAACTCTTTTAACTCCGGTGGGGCCATACGATAGGGTGGAATAGAGATGGGCTGAGTGTCCGGTGCCAGATCAATACAGAAATCAATATCCCTGTCGGGTGGCATGCCCAGCAGGTCCGAAGGAAAAACCTCAGGAAACTCCCGTGCAATAGGGACTAACTCAATGGAAGGAACCTCTGTGCTGGAATCACGAACATAAGCCAGATAAGCTAGACACCCCTTCTCGACCATGCGTCGAGCCTAAACATAGGAAATAACAGTACGAGCGGAGTGGCTTGAGGTACCTTTCCACTCTAGTCGGGGTGATTCTGGCAAGGCCAAGGTCACAGTCTTAGTATGACAATCTAGAATAGCATGGTATGGGGACAACCAGTTCATCCCCAATATTACATCAAAATCCACCATGTCCAAAAGCAACAGATCAACACGGGTCTCAAGACCCCCAAAGATAACTACGCACAAGCGATGTACCCGGTCGACTACAATGGAGTCGCCCACTGGTGTAGACACATGAACTGAAATATCCAGAGCACAACTAGGTATGGCCAAATACGGTGCAAAGTAGGAAGACACATATGAATATGTAGATCCAGGGTCAAATAATAGAAGCACCCCTGCCACAAACAATAATAATACCTGTGATCACAGCATCTGATGCCTCCGCCTCTGGCCTGGCTGGCAAAGCATTGAATCGGGGATCAGCACCTCCCGTCTGAGCTACCTCCCTAGGACTGTCATCAACTGGCTGCCCTCTACCTCTGGCTGGATGGTCTCCACCTCTACAGTCTCGACCTCCAACTCTATGATCTCTACCCCCGCCTCTAGCTGGCTGGGTAGGCTAAGGGTCAGCTGAGGCCTGAATCATGGGACGAGGGCCCCGCTGCTGAGTGTTGCTCGTCATTCGAGGGCAGAATCTGACAAGATGACCCGGGTCACCACAACCGTAGCAACTCTTAGGCTGATGGGGCCGCTGGCCCTGACGACCCGAATGGCCTCCACGAACACTTTGAAGAGGCTGGGCACTAATAGGAGACTGATCTGAATACTGCTCACGAAACCCACGATCACCTGGTCCACCCTGTGAAGCCTGAAGGGCGGAATGGAAAGGCCTGGAAGACTGGCCCATATCAAAAGATTCTCTGCCACCAGAAGAAGAAACACTAAACCTGCCCAAATGACGAGCCCTCTTATCTGAAGAATAACCACCTTTCCGAGCAAGTGCCATCTCAACTCTACGTGCTGCATTAGCTGCCTCCTGAAATGATATATCACTCCCCACTCCCATAGCCTTCTAGAGTCTAATTGGCTGATTAAGCCCATCTATAAACTTGCGAACCCTCTCCCGCTCTGTGGGAAGTATCAGTACTGCATGACGTACCAAATCAACAAATCTCGTCTCGTACTGAGTGATAGTCATTGTGCCCTGCTGGAGGCACTCAAACTGCCTCCGAAGTGCATCCTACTGTGTAACAGGGAGAAACTTCTCCAGAAATGACTCTGCAAACTGGTTCCATGATAAAGCCGGGGACCCTGCTGGTCGAGTCAAACAAAATAATCCCTCCACCAAGTCTCGGATCCTGAAAGCCTGAATGTACATAAGTCAACTCCATTAGACTCCACTATCCCAGAGCGTTGAGAATCTCATGGCAACTGAATAAGAAATCCTGGGGATCCTCTGATGTGGCACCGCTAAAGGTAGTGGTAAACAGCTTGGAGAACCAATCAAGTCTCCATAAAGAATCAGAAGTCATGGCCGCTCCATCTCCGGCCTGAGCTGTGGTACCTGATTGAGTGGCCATAACTGGCTGAACCACCGGTGCCTGAGACTGAGGAGCTACTGGCTCCGGAGTACGACCAATAAGAGTCTGGGCTCCTCCTCCAGCCTGGGAAGTGGCTGGTGCAATTGGTAATAAACCTGCTCTGGAAACGCTATCCATAAAACCCGCTACCCTGACCAAAGCCTCCCGAAGATCTGGGGTAAATAAGGCCTCTACTGGGACCTGAGTTGGGCCCACTGGATGTCACGACCCGGATTTTTCCCCAACATCGGGATCGTGATGGCGCCTACTCGTGGTAGCTAGGCAAGCCACCTGTATTCATACTATCCTGTTTTTAACACAATTTTTAATTAAATAAATGCGGAATACTTTATCGAAATGGAAATAACAAATCACAAGGTGAAAATCATACCGAAATCCTCTACCCAAGATGTGGAGTCACCAACTCACAAACTACTATGGAATACTACACATAAAAGTCTGAAGGAAATATAACATAATTCTGTTTGTCTCGGAACAATGAGACTACAGCTATTAACATAAATAAAGAAAGAGACGCCGGGCCTGCGGACGTCTGCAAGCTACCTCGGTCTCAAATATGATTAGCTCCCACGCAATCTACTTACTGCTGCTGCTGCTCCTGATCGTAACCTGGACCTGTGCAAAAACGCACAGAAGTGTAGCATCAACACAACCGACCCCATGTGCTGGTAAGTGCCTGGCCTATCCCGGCGAAGTAGTGACAAGCCTAGGACCATACACTCACATAAACCTGTGCAATTCAATATATATATATGTGTACCACAAAATAACAAGAAATAATCAAGTATTAACACAATAAGGAATACCTTAAAGAATTCAACAATTAATCACAGTTAATAATTTCACAAGGAAAAACAAAGTATAATGTAAACACAAGTAATATCACTTCAAGAAATAGCAAGCAGTTGCACGGCATCACCCTTCGTGCTTTTACTCTCATCCTCACATCCATAGTACGGTATGATCCTTCGTACATGGTTCAATAACAGGGCACGGCATGATCCTTCGTGCATAATCAATAATAGGGCACGGCATGATCCTTCGTGCATAATCAATAATAGGGCACGGCATGATCCTTCGTGCATAATCAATAATAAACATGGAACGGCATGATCCTTCGTGCATAATCAATAATAAACATGGAACGGCATTAACCTTCGTGCATAAATAAATAAACATGGCACGGCATCACCCTTCGTGCATTATCTCTCTTCCTCACCCAAATAACAATCACAGTTAAGGGCAAAGAAAAAAACAGTAATTCATAAACCGTCCCATCAAGGGCAATCAATAATTTTCTTCACAACAAGTCCCAACAAGGGAGAACAATAACAATTCATCTGTAATATATCTCAAATAATCATTTTCCAACGACTCACGGTCATACTAGACGCCAGTGTATGGATGCTCGTCACCACAGCCCATACACCGCACTCGATCACATAACACATAACACATAATCCTATTCCCTCAAGCTAGGATAGAACAAACACTTACCTCGAATGCTTACGAACAATTCACTCCGTGGAAATGTCTTTTCTTTCAATTTGGCTCCAATCCAACCGTATCTATACACAATTGATTTAATATCATCAATTCTACTCAACAAACTAATTCTTAATACCAAATACAACTTTTACAACATTCTGTCATGAATAGTGAATTTCAACCCCGGGCCCACATGGTCGGAATTCGGGGTTAGGACCAAAATCCGGTTACCCATTCCTCCACGAGTTCATATATATAATTTGTTTCAAAATCGGACCTCAATTCGAGGTCCAATTCCCCAATTTATGAAAAACCCTATTTTCTAACAAAAACAAGAATTTTACCATGAAAATCTTTGATTTCTTATGAAAAACATGTTTAATGATGTTAGGAATTGAAAGAATTAAGTAAAAAGTGACTTACAATAGTTTTGATGAAGAAGAAATCCTTGAAGAATCGCAAATGGGTGTTTTGGTTTTGAAAAATGTGAAGAAATGACTGAAATTCGTGTTTTTCAGGTCTCTGTGTTCGCATTTGCGAACATGGGTTCGCAATTGCGAACCCCGACCAATTTCTGGAGTTTGAAAAATAAGCTAAGGGTGGGAAGTTCGCATTTGCGAACATTTGTTCGCATTTGCGAACAGTTCGCATTTGCGAACTAATGTTCGCATTTGCGAACACATGCTGTATAGGCAGTGTTCGCATTTGCGAACAATGGTTCGCATTTGCGAACCAAGGCAGAGTTGGGGAATGTTCGCATTTGCGAACTTTTGTTCGCATTTGCGAACATAGGCTGGCACTTGGGACCTTCGCAAATGCGAACAATTGTTCGCATTTGCGAACAAGGCTGGGCCAAAGGGGGCTTCGCATTTGCGATGAATGTTCGCATTTGCGAGCTTGTCCCCTTCGCAATTGCGAGAAATACTTCGCAATTGCGAAGCCAACAGCTGGGTGAAAAACCAGCAGTTCAAAAATTCAGAGTTTCATCCAACGGCCTATCAAATCTTTACCCGAGCCCCCGGGCTCCAAACCAAACATGTACATAACCTCAAAAACACATTATGAACTTGTTCGTGCGATCACATCGCCAATATCACCTCGTTTTCATCAAATCAAGCCTCAAATGCATGATTTTCATACCTTTCGTTTTCAAAACTTTCAAACTTGGGACTCAAGGTCCAAAACATCTCAAACGATATCCAAATGTCACCAAACTTTACAGAAATCACATATATAATATTTAAGACTTGTACCGGGCGACGAAACCAAAATACGAGCCCGATACCAAGGTTAATTAATTTATTCCCTTTAATAATTACATCAAAAACAATTTCACATAAAAATTCATAACTTGGGCTCTAGGCCTCAGAATTCGACTCCGGACACATGTCCAAGTCCCATATTTTCCTACGGACCTCTCCGGACCATCCAATCTCGGGTCCGGATCCGTTTATCAAAAATGTTGACCGAAGTCAACCATATCAATATTAATATCATTTTTATCCAAATTTCTCATAGAATTCATATTTTCTATCACAAAATCTTCCGGCTACATGCTCGGATCGTGCACGTAAATCGAGGCAACATAGAATGAGGTTTTCAAGGCCTCAGAAGCTCGAAATGATTAATTAAATAAGTGATGACCCTTTGGGTCGTCACAATCCCCACCTCTAAAACAACCGTTCGTCCTCGAACGGACCAAAGAAAGAAGTACCTGAGTCAGGGAACAAATGAGGGTAGCGGCTCCGCATATCGGACTCGGACTCCCGGGTCGATGCCTCAGGAGGCTGACCTCTCCACTGAACACGCACAAAAGTATAACTCTTCGACCTTAACTGTCGAACCTGCCGGTTTAGAATGGCCACCGGCTCCTCCTCATAGGATAGATCATTGTCCAATTGGACAGTACTGAAGTCTAACACATGTGTGGGATCGCCGTGGTATCTCCGAAGCATAGATACATGAAAAACTGGATGCACGGCTGATAAGCTAGGCGGCAAAGCTAATCCGTAAGCCACCCCTCCCACTCTGTCTAGAATCTCAAATGGGCCAATATACCTAGGGCTGAGCTTGACCTTCTTCCCAAACCTCATCACGCCCTTCATAGGCGACACTCGGAGCAATACTCGTTCACCAACCATGAAATCTACATCTCGAACCTTACGATCCACATAAGTCTTTTGCCTAGACTGAGCTGAACGCAATCTCTCCTGAATAGTATTGACCTTATCTAAGGCCTCCTGAACTAAGTCTGTACCCAATAACCGAGCCTCTCCCGATTCAAACCATCCGACCGGTGATCGACATCGCCTACCATACAACGCCTCATACGGAGCCATCTGGATGCTAGATTGGTAACTGTTATTGTAGGCGAACTCTGCTAATGGCAGAAACCGGTCCCACGAGCCTCCGAAATCAATAACACAGGCTCGAAGCATGTCCTCTAGAATCTGAATAGTCCTCTCGGACTGGCCATCCGTCTGAGGATGAAATGCTGTACTCAACTGAACCCGGGTGCCTAACTCCCGCTGGACCGCTCTCCAGAACCGCGAGGTAAACTGCGTTCCCCGATCAGAGATAATAGATACTGGCACCCCATGGAGACGAACAATCTCCCTAATGTAAACCTCCGCTAACCTCTCCGACGAGTAGGGGACAGATACTGGAATAAAGTGTGCTGATTTGGTCAGCCTATCAACAATGACCCAAATAGCATCAAATTTCCTCCGAGTCAAAGGAAGTCCAGTAACGAAGTCCATAGTGATCCGCTCCCATTTCCACTCGGGAATTTCAATCCTCCGGAACACACCACCAGGTCTCTGGTGCTCATATTTCACCTGCTGACAATTTAGACACCGAGCGACATACGCAACGATATCTTTCTTCATTCCGCGCCACCAATAGTGTTGCCGTAAGTCCTGGTACATCTTCGCGGCGCCTGGGTGAATAGAATACCGCGAACTGCGGGCCTCTGCTAAGATCAACTCTCGAATTCCTTCGACATTGGGTACACAAACTCTACCCTGCAATTTTAATACCCCATCATCATCTAGGTTTACCTGTGTGGCACCTCCCCGCTGTACTGTATCTCTCAACTCACGCAAATGAGGATCATCAAATTGCCTCTCACGGATACGCTCTAATAAGGAAGAACGAGCGACCGTGCAGGCTAACACCCTGCTAGGCTCGGAAATGTCTAATCTCACGAACCGGTTGGCTAAGGCCTGGACATCTAGAGCTAATGGTCTCTGATTGACCGGAATATATGCAAGACTACCCATGCTGGCATACTTTCTACTCAATGCATCGGCCACCACATTGGCCTTACCTGGGTGATATAATATAGTAACATCATAGTCTTTTAGCAACTCTAACCATCTCCGCTGTCGTAGATTCAACTCCTTCGTTTTGAACAAATACTGTAAGCTTTTGTGATCAGTGTACACCTCACATGTCACACCATATAGATAATGCCTCCAGATCTTTAAGGCATGAACCACTGCTGCTAACTCAAGATCATGAACTGGATAATTCTTCTCATGTATCTTTAACCGCCTCGAAGCATAAGCGATAACCTTACCATCCTGCATCAATACCGCTCCAAGCCCTGTACGAGAGGCGTCACAATAAACTGTATAAGGCCCTGTACCCGTAGGTAGTATCAACACCGGTGCGGTGGTCAAGGCTGTCTTGAGCTTCTGAAAGCTCGCCTCACACTCCTCTGACCACTGGAACTGGACACCCTTCTGGGTCAACCTGGTCATCGGGGCTGCAATAGAAAAAAACTCCTCTACAAATCGACGGTAGTAACCTGCTAATCCCAAGAAACTCCGGATCTCAGTCACTGAAGCTGGTCGAGGCCAATTCTGGACTGCCTCAATCTTCTTTGGGTCTACCCGAATACCTTCCACCGATACAATGTGACCCAGAAATGCTACCGAACTCAGCTAGAACTCACATTTAGAAAATTTGGCATATAGCTGGTAATCTTTCAGAGTCTGAAGAACCACTCCGAGGTGCTGCTCGTGCTCTTCCTGGCTGCGGGAGTACACCAAGATGTCATCTATGAAGACTATCACGAACAGATCTAAGTAAGGCCTGAATATCAGATTCATCAACTCCATGAATGCTGCTAGGGCATTGGTCAACCCGAAGGACATGACCAAGAACTCATAATACCCATATCTAGAGCGAAAGGCTGTCTTAGGAATGTCGGCCGCCCTGATCTTCAGCTGATGGTAGCCTGACCTCAAGTCTATCTTAGAGAATACCCTCGCTCCCCTGGAGCTGGTCAAACAACTCATCAATCCTCGGCAGTGGATATTTATTTTTGATAGTCACCTTGTTTAACTGCCGGTAATCAATACACATCCGCATCGAGCCATCCTTCTTCTTTACAAATAACACAAGGTGCTCCCCAGGGGGAAACACTGGGCCTGATAAAGCCCTTCTCAAGAAGGTCCTGCAACTGATCTTTTAACTCTTTTAGTTCCGGCGGGGCCATACGATAGGGTGGAATAGAGATGGGCTGAGTACCCGGTGCCAAATCAATACAGAAATCAATATCCCCGTCGGGTGGCATGCCCGGCAGGTCTGAAGGAAAAACCTCCGGAAACTCCCGTGCAATAGGGACTGACTCAATGGAAGGAACTTCTGCGCTGGAATCACGAACATAAGCCAAATAAGCTAGACACCCCTTCTCGACCATACGTCGAGCCTTAACATAAGAAATAACGGTGCGAACGGAGTGGCTTGAGGTACCCTTCCACTCTAATCGGGGTGATTCTGGCAAGGCTAAGGTGACAGTCTTAGCATGACAATCAAGAATAGCATGGTATGGGGACAACCAATCCATCCCCAATATGACATCAAAATCTACCATATCCAAGAGCAACAGATCAACACGGGTCTCAAGACCCCCAAATATAACTACGCACGAACGATGCACCCGATCGACTACAATAGAGTCACCCACCTGGCGTAGCCACATAAACTGGAATATCCAGAGCATAGCTGGGCACAACCAAATACGGTGCGAAGTAGGAAGACACATAGGAATATGTAGATCCAGGGTCAAATAATACCGAAGCACCTCTGCCACACACAAGAATAGTACCTGTAATCACGGCATCTGATGCCTCTGCCTCTGGCCTGGCCGGTAAAGCATAGAATCGGGGATCTGCACCTCCCCTCTGAGCTGCGTCTCTAGGACGACCATCAACTGGCTGACCTCTACCTCTCGCTGGACGGTCTCCACCTCTGCGGTCTCGACCTCCACCTCTATAATCTCTACCCCCGCCTCTGGCTGGCTGGGCAGGCTTGAGGGTCAGCTGGGGCCTGAATCATAGGACGAGGACCTCGCTGCTGAGAGTTGCCCGCTGCTATAGGGCAATTCTTGATAAAATGACCTGGGTCGCCATAACCGTAGCAACTCCTAGGCTGATAGGGCTGCTGGCCCTGACGACCTGAATGGCCTCCACGAACACTCTGAAGAGGCTGAGCATTAATAGGAGACTGGTCTGAATAATGCCCCCAAGAACCACGATCACCTGGTCCACCCTGTGAAGCCTGAAGGGCGGAATGAAAAGGCCTGGAGGACTGGCCTCTATCAAAGGATTCTCTGCTACCAGAGGAAGAAGCACCAAACCTACCCGAATGACGAGGCCTCTTATCCGAAGAATAACCGCCTCCTCTAGCGAGAGCCATCTCAACTCTGCGTGCTGCATTGGCTGCCTTCTGAAATGATATGTCACTCCCCACGCCCATAGCCATCTGGAGTCTAATCGGCTGATTAAGCCCATCTATAAATCTGCGGACCCTCTCCCGCTCCGTGGGAAGTATCACCACCGCATGACGAGCCAAGTCGATAAATCTCGTCTCATACTGTGTAACTGTCATAGTGCCCTGATGGAGGCGCTCAAACTGCCTCCGAAGTACATCCCTCCTGAGTAGCAGGGAGAAACTTCTCCATAAATAGTTCCGCAAACTGGTCCCACGATAAAGCTGGGGACCCTGCTGGTCGAGTCATGCAATAATCTCTCCACCAAGTCTTGGCGGATCCTGCAAGTCTAAAGGTACAGAAATCAACTCCGTTTGTCTCCACGATCCCCATAGTCTTGAGAATCTCATGGCAACTGAATAAAAAGTCCTGAGGATCCTCTGATGCGGCTCCACCGAATGTAGTGGTAAATAGCTTGGAGAACCGATCAAGCCTCCATAACGAATCAGAAGTCATGGCCGCTCCATCGCCGGCATGAGCTGTGGTACCTGACTGAGTGGCCACAGCTGGCTGAATTACTGGTGCCTGAGGCTGAGGAGCTACCGGCTCCGGAGTATGAGCAATAGGAGTCTGGGCCCCTCCTCCAGCCTGAGAAGTAGCTGGGGCAACTGATAATAAACCCGCTCCTGGCAATGCTGTCCATGAATCCCGCTATTCTGACCAAGACATCCCGGAGATCCGGGGTAATTAAAGCCTCTCCTGGGACCTGAGCTGGGCCCACTGGAGCTGCTGGAACCGGAACCTCCTCGTCAATCTCAATATGAGGCTCCACCTCTGGAGTAGCTGTCCCTGGGGCTGAGCTCTACCCCTACCACGGCCTCTGATACGGCCTTGGCCCCTGCCCCTCACGGGAGCTGTCTGGGGCTCGGGCTGCTGGTCAGCGGACGAAGAAGCGCGTGTCCTTACCATCTGCGAAAGGACAGAATAGAAATTCAATCAGTAATTGAAGAACAAATTCGCACGATAAGAAAGAACAAATGAGAAACTTTTTCCTAACTCAATAGACTTTGGAGGACAAGTACGGACGTCTCCGTACCTACCTCTCAAACTCTACTAAGCTTGTTCGTGAGTGGTGAGACCTATGTAACCTAGAGCTCTGATACCAACTTGTCACGACCCGGATTTTTCCCCAACATCGGGATCGTGATGGCGCCTACTCGTGGTAGCTAGGCAAGCCACCGTATTCATACTATCCTGTTTTTAACACAATTTTAATTAAATAAATGCGGAATGTTTAATCAAAATGGAAATAACAATTCACAAGGTGAAAATCATCCTAAAATCCTCGGGAATGTTCGCATTTGCGAACATAGGCTGGCACTGGGGACCTTCGCAAATGCGAACAATTGTTCGCATTTGCGAACAAGGCTGGGCCAAAGTGGGCTTCGCATTTGCGATGAATGTTCGCATTTGCGAGCCTGTCCCCCTTCGCATTTGCGAGAAAACTTCGCAATTGCGAAGCCAACAGCTGGGTGAAAAACCAGCAGTTCAAAAATTCAGAGTTTCATCCAACGGCCTATCAAATCTTTACCCGAGCCCCCGGGCTCCAAACCAAACATGTACATAACCTCAAAAACACATTATGAACTTGTTCGTGCGATCACATCGCCAATATCACCTCGTTTTCATCAAATCAAGCCTCAAATGCATGATTTTCATACCTTTAGTTTTCAAAACTTTCAAACTTGGGACTCAAGGTCCAAAACATCTCAAACGACATCCAAATGTCACCAAACTTCACAGAAATCACATATATAATATTTAAGACTTGTACCGGGCGTCGGAACCAAAATACGAGCCCGATACCAAGGTCAATTAATTTATTCCCTTTAATAATTACATCAAAAACAATTTCACATAAAAATTCATAACTTGGGCTCTAGGCCTCGAATTCGACTCCGGACACATGTCCAAGTCCCATATTTTCCTACGGACCTCCCGGGACCATCCAATCTCGGGTCCGGATCGGTTTATCAAAAATGTTGACCGAAGTCAACCATATCAATATTAATATCATTTTTATCCAAATTTCTCATAGAATTCATATTTTCTATCACAAAATCTTCCGGCTACATGCTCGGATCGTGCACGTAAGTCGAGGCAACATAGAATGAGGTTTTCAAGGCCTCAGAAGCTCGAAATGATTAATTAAATAAGTGATGACCCTTTGGGTCGTCACACTGGAGCTGCTAGGACTGGAACCTCCTCTCCAGTCTCAATATGAGGCTCCACCTCAGGAATAGCTGCCGGGGGCTGAGCTCTACCCCTACCACGGCCTCTAATACGGCCTCGACCCCTGCCCCTCACGGGAGCTGCCTGGGGCTCGGGCTACTGGTTAGTGGACGAAGAAGCGCGTGTCCTCACCATCTGCGAAAGGACAGAGTAGAAGTTCAATCAGTATTTTGAAGGACAAATCGCACGACAAGAAGGAACAAATGAGAGACTCCTTCCTAACTCAACAGACTCTGGAGGACAAGTACAGACGTCTCCGTACCTACCTCTCAAACTCTACTAAGCTTGTTCGTGAGTGGTGAGACCTATGTAACCTAGAGCTCTGATACCAACTTGTCACGACCTGGATTTTCCCCCAACATCGGGATCGTGATGGCACCTACTCGTGGTAGCTAGGCAAGCCTCTTTATTTACACTATCATGTTTTTAACAATATTTCATATTCAATTTAACAACCAAAACCATAACCTTAATTAAACAAGTGCGGAAGACTTTATAAAAATAGTAAAAAGCAGTTTCAAAGTGAAATAGTACTGAAATCCTCTACCCAAGACGTGGAGTCACCAACTCACGAACTACTACATGAATACTACACATAAAGGTCTGAAAGAAATATAACATAATCTGTTTGTCTCGGAACAAGGAGACTATAGCTAATGACATAAATAAAAAGAAGAGACGCCGGGCCTACGGACGCCTGCAAGCTACCTCGGTCTCAAGTATGATCAACTCCCACGAAAAAGATCTACTGCTACTGCTCCTGATCGATACCTGGACCTGTGCAAAAACGCACAGAAGTGCAATATCAGCACAACCGACCCCATGTGCTGGTAAGTGCCTGGCCTATCCCGGCGAAGTAATGACAAGCCTAGGACCAGACACCCACATAAACCTGTGCAGTTCTATATATGTATACCACAAGATAACGAGAAATAATCAAGTAACAACACAATAAGGAATACAACAGAAAAACTCAACAGTTAACAACGATCATTAAATCAACGAGGAAAAACAAATATAATGAGAAACAAGTAATGTCAAGTTAATGAAATAGCAAATAAAGTGCACGGCATCACCCTTCATTCTTTTACTCTCATCCTTACCAAATAGAAAATAAAGTGCACGGCATCACCCTTTGTGCTTTTACTCTCATCCTCACATCCATGGTACGGCATGATCCTTCGTACATGGTTCAATAACAAGCCACGACATGATCTTTCGTGCATAATCATCAACATGGCACGGCATTAACCTTCGTGCATAAACAATAACAAGGCACGACATTAGCCTTCGTGCATAAACAATAAATCAAGGCACGGCATTACCCTTCGTGCATTATCACTCTTCCTCACCCAAATAACAATCACAGTTAATGGCAGAGAATGAAAACAACAATTCATGAACCGTCCCGGCAAGGGACACAATAATTATTACAACAAAGTCCCGGCAAGGGCAATCAATATCTCATTTGACAACAAATCCCGGCAAAGGAGAACAATAGCAATTCTACAACCCGGCAAGGGTTCAACAATTTATCTTCAAATATGTCTCACAACAAGTATCAACAATGACTCACGGTCATGCTAGACGCCAGTGTATGGATTCTCGTCACCACAGCCCATACACTGCACTCGATCACGTAGCACATAGCACACAATCCTATTCCCTCAAGCTAGGATAGAGCAAACACTTACCTCTAGCCTTGAAGTCCAAATTATGCTTCAATTATAGCTCTTTCCCCGAAATTCCGCTTTCAACTAGCTCGAATCTAATCACAATTGAATCCATTATATTAATAATCACTAATTAACTTGGGTTGAATGCTTAAAGATGGTTTTCTCAAAGTTTACCCCAAATTTTCCCAAAATGCCCCTGGCCCCACGGGTCGAAACTCGGGGTTCGGACTAAAATCCAGTTACCCATTCCCCCACAAGTTCAATTATATGATTTGTTATAAAATCGGACCTCAATTCGAGGTCCAATTGCCCAATTCATGAAAAACCTAGGTTCTACCCAGAAACATGGATTTCTACCATGAAACCTTTGATTCTTATTGAAAAACATGATTTGAAAGAATTAAGTAAAAAGTGACTTACAATTGCTTTGGAGTGAATTTGTCCTTGAGAGCTCGTGTGTGGTGTGAGGTTTATTTGAAAAAGTGAAGAATGAACTGAAAATTTCGTTTAAGTATAGAATTACACAGCTTCGGATATCATAATTGCGAACATTTGTTCGCAATTGCGAACGCTATAGGTCTCGGGCCTGCTGTCCTCGCATTTGCGAGAGAAAGTTCGCATTTGCGAACTCTAGCCCATGTCTGCTAGTCTCGCATTTGCGAGATTTCCTTCGCATTTGCGAAGATGAAGCCTACTTGCCCAGGATCGCATTTGCGATCATTTGTTCGCATTTGCGAACACTGGCCATCTGAGGCCTTTTCGCATTTGCGACACTTTGTTCGCATTTGCGAACTTGCCTTGTTTCTAGCAGACATCGCATTTGCGATCATGGGTTCGCATTTGCCAACTCAGCCTTGACCTGTCTTCTTCGCATTTGTGAGGATTTGTTCGCAAATGCGAAGCCAACAGCTGGGTGAAAAAAAAAACCAGCAGTGCAAAAATTCAGAAATTGATCAAACGGCCTATCGAATCTTTACCCGAGCCCCCCGGGCTCCCAACCAAACATGTACACAACATCAAAAACACATTACGAACTTGTTCGTGCAATCACATCGCCAATATCACATCGTTTTCATCAAATCAAGCCTCAAGTTCATGATTTTCATACTTTGGTTTTCAAACTTTTCAAACTTGGAACTCAAGGTCCAAAACATATCAAACGACATCCGAATGTCACCAAACTTTGCAGAAAGCACATATATAATATTTAAGACTTGTACCTGGCGTCGGAACCAAAATACGAGCCCGATACCATGGTCATTTAACTCATTTTCCTTTAATAATTACAGCAAAAACAATTTCACCGAAAAATTCATAACTTGGGCTCTAGGCCTTAGAATTCAACTTCGGACTCATGTCCAAGTCCCATATTTTCCTACGGACCTTCCGGGACCGTCCAATCTCGGGTCCGGGCTCGTTTACCAAAAATGTTGACCGAAGTCAACTATATCAATATTAATATCATGTTTCTCCAAATGTTTCATAGAATTCATATTTTCTATCACAAAATCTTTCCGGCTACATGCCCGGATCGCGCACGTAAATTGAGGCAACATAGAATGAGGTTTTCAAGGCCTCGGAAGTGTAGAACAAATGAGGAAAACAAATGATGACCCCATTGGGTCGTCACATCTACCTCCCGCATGATTTTCACAATGTCCTTCATGTATTTCCCTCATTACATATTCCATCTGTGAAGGACCGAGACACCTTGCTAGAGGACCTTCGAACATCTTTCGATAAAGATTTCCTTGATGTAAACAATAATGAGCAGCTTTCCTACATAATGCATGAGCCTTTGTTTTCTCATTAGGTACGGTTCCATACTGCAACAAATTAATAATTTCATTCCTCCAATCCTTTGTTAAATGATTAAAATTTACCTTATTCGTATCAGGTTCGAGAATGGAATGAAATAAATGTATAATCGAAGCATTTGCATCGTTCGATATATCTATCATGGATGTAAGGTTGGACAAAGCATCAACTTTTGCATTTCCATCTCTTGGAATCTGCGTTACCTTCCAAGTTTCGAATTGTCTAACCAATTCTCATACCTTCTCGAGATATTCCTGCATTCTGGTTTCCCTGTCTATATAAGTCCCCAGTATTTGATATACTACCAGCTGAGAACCACTTTTGATTACAATTTTCTTGATGCCGAGTTCGAGTGCCAATTCCAAACCTGTAATCACAGCTTCATATTCTGCTTCATTATTAGTAGTAGGGTGACATTTTATAGGTTGTCTAATTGTTTCAGCCGTTGGTGGTATAAGAATAATTCCTAAGCCTGCCCCATTTACATTAGATAAACCATCAGTAAATAATGTCCAAATCCCCGGGTTTGCACCATTAAAAACTTGTAACTCTTTTTCTGCCTTTAAATATATCCCTTGACTAAAATCAGCTATGAAATCTGCAAGTACTTGGGATTTGATAGCAGTTCTAGTTTGAAATATTATTTCATACTCACATAATTCTATAGCCCATTTTGCTAATCTACATGACAGTTCATGTTTATGCAAAATATTTCGTAATGGAAAAGCTGTAACTACAACAATAGGATGACACTGAAAATAAGGCCTTAATTTCCTATATGCCATAATTAAAGTTAACGCTAACTTTTCCAGTTGCGGATACCTTGTCTCAGCATCTAATAAAGTCTTACTTACATAAAAAAGGAGATTTTTTACCTTGGTCTTCACGAACGAGAACAACACTTACCGCTACTTCTAAAACTGCCAAATAAATAAGTAACTTCTCGCCTTCCTTTGGCTTCGCCAATAGAGGGGGATTTGACAAATAGATTTTCAAATACTTAATGGCTCATTGGCAATCTTCATTCCATTCGAAATAATCCTACTTCTTAAGTGCCGAGAAAAATTTAAAGCATTTTTCAGAAGATTTAGAAATAAACCTTACTAGGGCTGCGATTCTTCTAATCAATCGTTGAACCTCCTTTTTATTTGTAAGGATATCGGGTATTTTTTTTATTGCTTTACTCTGAGAAGGATTTACCTCAATACCACGGTTAGAAACAAGAAAACCTAAAAATTTACCTAAGGCTACACCAAATGCGCATTTTTCTGGGTTAAGTTTTATGTTGTATTTACGCAAAATTTCAAACGTGACAGATAAATGAGAAATATGATCAGTAGAGTGCTGGGTTTTGACGAGCATATCATCTATATATACCTCCATAGTTTTTCCTAAATGTTGCTGAAACATTTTGGTGACTAACTTTTGATAGGTTGCACCAGCACTTTTTAGACCAAAAGGCATTACTTTATAACAGTAAGTTCCCTGGTCTGCGATGAAAGAAGTCTTTTCTTCATCATCGGGGTGCATTTTAATTTTGTTGTACCCCAATATGCATCTAAAAACTTAGAAGTTCATGACATGCAGTTGCATTTATCATTTGGTCTATATGGGGTAAAGGGAAAGAATCTTTCGGGCAAGCTTTATTTAGATCAGTATAATCTATGCAAACTTGCCACTTTCCATTCTTCTTAGGTACGACCACCATATTGGCTAACTAATCAGGATACTTTACCTCGCGGATTGACCCAATTTCTAATAATTTTTGAACCTCATCTTGAATTACTTGATTCTTGAAAGCTCCTTGCTTTCTTTTCTTCTGATTGATTGGAGCAAAAGATGGATCCACATTGAGTATATGAGTCATCACCTCCGGTGGTATACCTGTCATATCAGCATGGGACCAAGCAAAACAGTCCACATTAATTTTAAAAATTCAATTAATATACCTCGCATGTCTGGCCTTAGATTAACCCATATGTAAACTTTTCTTTCAGGCCATTGCTCAAATAGTGTTACTACTTCGAGTTCCTCTATTGCCGGCTTGATGTTTTCATTTTCTTCAGGTTCCTGAATTACATCAAGTCTCGAGTCTAAATCTATTTTTTCAGTTGAAATTTGATTGTTGTCGCTTCCAATTGTTCCTACGGTACGCGTATCTATCACAGTGTTGATACTCCTGGCTGTTTGTTGATCTCCTCGAATTTGACATATTCCCCAAGGCGATGGAAACTGGATAACTTGATGTAGAGTTGATGGGACAATGTCCATATTATGAATCCATGGCCTCCCCATGATTATGTTATAGGCCATTTCCATCTTAACTACTTGAAATTTCATTTCTTTAATGACACCTGCAACATGAGTTGTTAGAATTACTTCACCTTTTGTTATCATGTTGGTATTGTCGAAGCTTGATAACGTATGTGATTTGGGTATTATTCTATATTTAGCTTGTATTTCCTATAACACTCTTAGCAAAATGATATAAAACTTCCTGAATCAATTAAAACTCGTTTTACATTAGTATCATGTACACGTAAGGATATAACCAGTTCATCATTGTGAAGAGTGATCATTCCTTCCGTATCTGCATCATCAAAACTCATACTTTCATGCTCTAAGGTTTGGCTTACTCGCTTCCCGTGTGTAATAACCATTTTAGAAATTTTATTTGAAGTCGTGTACGTTACTCCGTAAATATCCTCTCCTCTATTGATGACATTCAATGTCCTTTTTGGCAATGGTGGATTTGATGCAAGAGTATCTTCATGAGATTGGTGTGAAGAATTTTGATTGGAAGGAACTATGTTAACATTGTGCAAGTCCCCTTGAACATGATGGATCTGGTTTCCAACAGCATCGTTGTTGTTGTTGTTGGTGGTGGTGGTGTTTGACATGATGTTAACGACAAGTAAGGTGTGTAAGCTTTGGAAAAAGTAGATTATCATATTCCCGGTAACGGAACCAATTTGTTTATCCAAAATATGAGATTTCGATTAAAACTAGAAAAATAAGAGAAAAATCGGGTTACTGATAATCATGAGACCAGAGAGTATAATACTCTTTCAATAATAAGAATAAACAGCAAAGAAATGTGTATTTCAATATGACCTCAATAGTTAATCGTGTCCCTACAATTGATATAATTCCTTCCATTTATAGCTGATCCTAGGTAGAAGAATGAAACCTAGGCTTTAATGACATAATTATGAGTAATAAATGACATTGAATAGGCTATTACCTATTAAATGCCAATTTTTCAACGTATCAGGTATTTAATATTTGAATTTGGACTTCTTCCTGTCTTTAGATCCATGTGTTTAAATGATTTTTGATCTGTTGCCCTCAAATGTCTTGAATTGATACGAGATAAGTGTCTAAACTGCTTTCTGTATCTTTTATCTTTAGAATTACATCACACTCCACTCGAAACAGGTACGTGACTCGTAGCTGAATTACGTCATGTACCTAATTTTTCTTCCCGCGTCTTTTATTTAATTATTGTCTGTTGACCCTTTGACCATTCCACGTGTCATACCACATCATAAAAAACTTTTTTCCAATACAAAATGGACATTAGTTAGGTGGTGGGAATGGATTTGGATGTGATAGTAATTTGGTTAGTTGAAAATAAAATTAGTTTGAGCTTTGGTTATTGTCTACACATGTGAATTGGATCTAATATTAATTTGACTTTTATTTCATCATTTACTGGTAGCTAGTAGTTTGCTTTAGGAACGGCTATATTTTATCTTGATTGTAGACATGTTCGCGTACCGTGACTATAATCCTAAATTAACTTGGGTTAATTCTTCTTAATAGTAATACTGATTTTTGGCCTTCCAAGCTAAGTAGCATATTTGAATTAGGAGATTTTTCTCTTGTTCAAGTGTGGAACTGAGTTTGAAGCTCGACTTTTGCGAAAGATTTTCTAATAATAGTAATTAATGATACTAATTAATTAACCCCTTTCCTTTTATTATTAGAGACAAATAATATAGAAAATCATAGTTTACTTTAGGGTGGACCTTTAAATAAAACTGAGATGAGCCTCGCCAAATAAAATGCATAAATTGTGGGGCCATCATAAATGTATATATTAAAAATATTTCGACTTAGGGACGTTCCATTTAGCGAATTTTTATGGCTTCCCGCAAAGTTAATAATGTGTTTGTCACTTTAGGTGCGTATTAATAATTTCACATTCTTAAACTCGGGTGCATATTTATGTTACCCAAATCCAAATCTCAACGGAGTCGAAATATGTCAATAACCATGGGTACATTAATGTGACGTGGTTTGAGATGTGTTTTCATGACGTTGCAATTCTTATAAAATAATAATAATAATAATAATAATAATAATAAGCGGTTGAAAGTTAAAATTTGCACATAAGAAAGCATGTTATAAAATCAGATAATTAAGCCAAATATGACAGTTGAGCGACCGTGCTTGAACCACAAAACTCGGGAATGCCTACCACATTCTCCCGGGTTAACAGAATTCCTTATACGGATTTTTGGTTCACAGACCATTAAATGGAGTCAATAATTTCCTCGATTCGGGATTCTAAATTGGTGACTTGGGACACCATTAATCTCCCAAGTGGCGACTCTAAATTTTAATTAATATAATCCCGTTTCGATTTTCACTTCAAGTTGGATATAACTCCCTTTACCACACCCTTCGTTGAGTGTTGTAGCGCCAAAAGGAGGTGTGACAGCTCTGACGACTCTGCTGTGGATAAAAATGTCCAGAACCACTGATTCAGGGTTTAAAAATTCGAGCTTGAAATAATTGTTGTATTTGGCTTATTTATTATCTGGTCTTTATTATATGGTGTCTTAAATGTGCAAAGTGTTGCTTTTTACTGCTTTAATATTTTGTGAACTGTATATATAAACTGTGCTGAAACCCTTCTCTCTTAACTCCGGGGATGTGCTCACTGGTTGAGATTCCCTATTCGGTTAGTGTCATACCTTGAAATAAAAAAAGGGTTTGGACAAGTTACAAAGTCGGACGATCTCGTAGGTCCCCGGTATGTAGCCCCATCACCGACTCGAGTTGTCCGCTCGGGTACATTATCTAGAACACATACCCAGATTTTAAACCTAGAAGAACAATAAACTCAGGCCAAATTCCTAATAGGACGCTTGTTTGCAGAGAGTAAGATATAGGTATATAAAGTTCCGAATTCAAGCTTAAATGGATTTTTATAATTGGCTTTGTTTTATCAAATTTTTACATGTTAACCCCAAATGTGCTAAATGTTGCTTAAGTGCTTTGATGTTCTATGAACTGTATATATAAACTGTGCCGAAAACCTTCTCTTCTCACCTCCGAGGATGTGTTTACTGGTTGAGACTCCCTATTCTGTTAGTGTCTTACCCTGAAATAAGAAAGAAGCTCGAAAAGTTTCTAAGCCGGCTGGCCTTTTGGTTCCCGGAAAGGAACACCTTCCTCGACTCGAGTTGTTCACTCGGGTACACGGACTAGAACAAACACCCAGGTTTTTAACCTAGTATAAAAAAATTTCATGCCGGATCCCTAGTAGGAACGCATATTTGCATAATGTTGCATTTGACTTAGGGGACTCAACACAGGGGTTGGGTCCGTCTAGGACAGGTAACCTGAAATGAAAAAGACCATCCTACTGCATCCTGTTTGTTTATGCATTTATTTGCTTAAGACTTGCATGTTGACCGGATTATGAAAATCGAGAATATTGGAAAGTAGTAAAAAATAAAAAAAGAGCCGGGTGTAAAAAATAGTGTAGAGAGATAACTACTCATTTTTAAAAACAAACCAATACCGAAGTTGTGTCGAAACTCTACCGGATGCTGAGAATAAAAAGAAGAATAAATTGTTATTTTTTTAAAATAGTTTTTTTTTTACTTAAAAGAAAAAAAAATGTATTTAAAAAAAAAAAATAAATAAAATAAAAAAAGTTTGCTTATTTATCCATAATAAAAAAAATATGTGATTTTATTCTTAAAAAAAGGTTTATTTGTTTGTCAATAAAATGAAAAAAAAATAACAATTTGTTTTACATGCCAATGATTGAAGAAAAACAAAAAGAAAAAAAATAAACTTGTTTTCAATACTAGTTCGTTTTGCTTGCCAATAAAATTAAAATTAAAAAAATGAAAAAATAAAAGAAAAGGAAATGTCATTCTTTTCAAAGGTAGTTTGTTTGACCGAACTACGATGGTTTGATTCTTACCGGATGTGAGATACGTAGGAAACCCTCATAGGGTCCAACCTCTCATTTTGAAAAAATATCCAAAAAAAAATGCCAAAATTTTAATTCTTGTCATAAATAAGTTGGGTGGCACAACCTTTGTCAAATATAGCCGAATGTTCCCGAAAGGAACGCCGGAAGGCTGACTTTGCTTAAACGGCCACCTTTGGTCATATTTTTTTTAGAGTTTTGGTTGATTGACCCACACAGCCTTAAAATCTTCGCCCCCGAGGCGCTGAAAGGCCCTGTATGCAATATTGGGTTTTTTTTGTTTTTTTTTTAAAAAGAGTCATAAATAAGTCTGGTGATGTTGTTTTTGTCAAGAATAGCCGAATGTTCCTGAAAGGGACGTCAGAAGGGTGATTTTGTATAAACAGTCACATTTGGGTCATTTTTTTATTTTAATCGATTGACCCACACAACCTTAAAATCTTCATCCCCGAGGCGCTGAAAGGTCGTGTTTGCAAAACTAGGTCTTTTATTTTATTTGAAAAATATAAAAAAAAAGAGTCAGTAGGCAAGTGAATGCCGTTATGATTTTTGGTCAACATAAGCCGAGCCAACTTCGACAATGTATTAAACCGTTCTTGCCGAGATAGCCTTAGAGTATCTTTCAGTTGTCGAAACACTATTTTTGTAAAAGAACGAACAAGTTTGTGAAATATCACAAAACAATCCTCCCCGACCTTAAAATTCAAGTGAAATTGGTAAGGGACCACGTTTGTAGAAACCACAATTTGGTTGAAATTGGCAAACAGGGAAATGAAGCTGGCCGTTTGTTGTATTCCTTTTGATGAGAGTATGTGGGTGGCTTGATTTTCAAGTCTATAAGTATTCTTTTCGTCAAAGTTAATTCAGTATGGTTAGTTTTTAAACCATGTGTTATCAAGTTTATTGTATTATAATAAATGAAAAAAGAAATGTGATTTGCTGTTATTTACCGTACATTGGCGCGAACTACGCACAGTCTGATTCATGCGGGGTCATGATACGTAGGCAATCTCTATAAGATTCAACCACAATGCAACAATAAAAATGAAAAATGAAAAATGATGAAAAAAATCAAAAAATAAAAAAAAGTGAAAAATATTGATAATAATAAGGACTGACTAAGTCCATTTCTAACATATTTTGTTTTGAATTGTTGAGAAAATTGAGGTGGTTTGTGGTGATCCAGAAACACAACATCCAGGAAAACCAGATGGTGATCCAAGACAGTGACACCCAGAATATCACGCAGAATCCTTTACCTGCACGTCATGATGCACACTTTGTGGGGATGGTGCCTGGTGACAAGGAGCACGTGAATTCTCTTGGGGATGTATTGACTAAAGCTGAAAATGTTGAAGCAGATAGTGGCCTTGGTAATATTGATACGAAGCTCAGTGGCCAAGATGTCGTGCTTGATAATTGGAAAGACTCCCCATTTCTTGGTCAATCAGAGTGGAGTATTGGTGGTTTATTTTGTTGTCATTTCTGTTGTCCGGGTTATTTCAGGGTTGTAAACCGGATATCGTCTTGTAATTCAAACCCTTCTATCATTTTATTTTATCAAGTTCCTTTGTTTGTAGTGTCTCGTTTAGTGTTGTCTAGGTTTGCTTAGATGGTCTTACCCCAGTTTGTTATGTTTGTTGTGTTGTTCGAACCGTTTCACTGTCTAATGCAATTCTCTGTCTTCCGTTATTTCTAATCATTTTTCTTTGATTTAATTCTTTCCTATAGTCCTTTTTTCTGTCAACTTTAGTGACATGGCATCCGCACATAATTTTGTCCTAATCTTAAAAGTTAATCATGAAGCAATTGGAAGATGATCGGGCCATTTAAAGGAAATAAAAACGATTTGAGATTATTTGGAGCCCGAGTCATGTGAAGCTGGGTCAAGTAAAAAAGAAAACCATTAAAGGCAAGTTGACCATGTTGACATGGGAGTCGTTCGTGGTATTAAAAATAAGAGCGTTGCCCAAAACTGCTTTAAAGATATAGCGAATGTCTAATTGTGTTGTTTGCACTTGGCATGTTTTTAAGATTGGAATGACAAAGGCATTTTGTTCTGCTACCTAAACAGTTTATCTTTCTTTAACCCTTTGAGCCTTATTTAATTTATTTCACACCCCTCCTTCGGAATCAGTAGCAAAGATTAGAAGCACAAAATGGAAGATAAAGAAAAGAAAAGAAAAAAAAAAGAGAAGAGAAAGAATGAGGAAAGGGAAAAGAAAAAGAAAAAGAAAAGAATATGAAAAAGTAAAAATGAAAACTAGAACAACGAGGAATTGGGAACTGTGTTTGACCTGATTCCTCAAAGTGGATACGTAGGTGCTTCACAGCTCGGTTATAGTGTAACAAAAATCAAAAGATCCCCAAGCAAGAAACTGGGGCAACGAAAGTTGTGTTTATTATAAATAAATCTAATTCCGACGATTGTAATTTTAAACTCAAGTTAATTTATTTTGAGCCTTTTATACCCTTTTCCGTCTAGCCCTATCCAAAGCCCACATTACGATCAAAAGAAAGACCTTTTGACCCGTCTTCAAAAGATGCCACGTCAAACGAATAAGAGAGTCCTATCAGAACATAACACTCTAATTACCAACAAAAGAGACTGATCCCCAACAGAAAATAAATATGAGAGACTTAGCGGTAATACCCCAATCCCCAACTGAAAAAAAATGAGAGAGTCTTATCACGGGCACCATAAGGCGATGAAATCTTGAGAGAAAAACCAAAATGAGAGAGGCTTGATGCTGAAAACTCTTCGGGCACTACAAGTAAAATAAAGATTGAGAATCAGATGGAAATCACCAGTCATAAATCTTGAAAGACGTTTGACGACAAAGGATAGACCATATGTGCATGTCATGACCATTAAAGTTGGTACACGCATTTAATAGGGTTTTATTTTTAGTTTCTCTTGTTAGGGAGTCATCTTTTTCATTGCCTTCTATTTTGTTTCCTTTTATCTTTCTCCTTTCATCAAAAATTCCCCAGTAGATTCTGTTTGGTCAGAACAAGTTAGAAATGATTTCAAAATTTGCCATCAGCTTTCCAATTATGCAAGACAGAATCTGATTAGTACACCCAAGTGGTATAAGTCAGTAGGGATCAAACGCAAGGCCGGTGTCCAGAAGGATATTCCCCAGCAAGAGGAAATTGACAAAGGGGTAGATTAGTGTCAATGAGGATTCCTCCATCAAAAAGTGAAGGTTAATGACCTCAAGGCCAAAGCCAGTGAGACTCAAAGGTCGGGGAAATGCCCGTTCCCTAGATATGCCACAAAATAAGGGGGGATATCCCCAGCAGAAAAGTTATATCCAGTGACAAAGATGAACGAAGAAAATGGTTCATCTGTAAAACATGCAAGATCCTCAACCAGGGTCACTGTCATAAGAATTTGGGTGGTCGGGATACCCGTGGAAAACAACGGGGAAAAGCTTGTAAATAAAGAGTAGTCAAAGAAGGCGGGGAAGCAAGAAAGGGAAAAACTATCCCCAGTAGGAACATCATCCCCGACAAATAATAACATCCCCAGCAAATCTTGACAATGAAACGCAGAGCAGGTGAAAAAGTAGGAGAATCATCCCCAGCAGGAGCATCACAACCAACCACCACGTTTAAGCTAATGAATTTTCTTTGATTCGAAATAGGAAAAAGGAAATGGCACTGATGGAAAGGCATGCCACGTTGAAGATTATAAAACTGGGGCTTCTGGAAGTCAGATATCCGTTTGGGGAGAAAAAATAACACCAGTCTTGAGGTAAATAGGTTTAGAACCGATGTTATCCCCAGCAGTGTTGAAAGAAAGAAAACAACAAGTTTTAATGAAAGGAGTTGTATCCCTAGCGGACATAATAAAAATGATGAAAATTGTTTTCAGAAAAGCAAGAAGCTAGTGTCATCTCCAACAGCTTTCGAAAGAATAAAACACTAGTTTTGAAGGAAGAACAATTCCTCCGACAGTGTTGTCCTCAACAGCGTTATCTCCAGCCGATAACATTTTTATCCCCAGTAGTATCGAGAGACAATAAAAGTTTTGAAGAGAGTAGTTTAAAAAAAAACTAGAATAAGAAAAGAAAAAGAAGAAGAAGGGGAAAAAAGGAGATTACCCAACAGTATTAACCCAGCAGGTAAGTAAATAATTCCCCAGCAATGTTATCCCCAACATCTGAAGGAAGACGATACAAGTGTTAAGGGAAGCAGTTCTAAAGTCAATTACCCATTTAAGAAAGAAAGAAGATAATAGAAAGTGTTAAGGGAAGGAGGAAATCATTCCCAGCAATAAGGTCACAACAAACCATCATTTTCAAAAAACTGACAAAATTTTTCTTTGTGTGTAACAAGAACAAAGCATTGCAAAGTTTCTCCTAAGATAAAAATCTTAGTCAGACGAATTGTTTCCCCTAAGATGAAAACATCTTAGTCTGATCAATTTCTCCTAAGATAAAAATCTTAGTCTAACGAATTGTTTCTCCTAAGATGAAAGAGTCTTAGTCTGATGAATTGTTTCTCTTAGCGTCAAATCATAGTTTGATGAATCTTTCTCCTAAGATATCAAAATCTCAGTCTAATGAATCTTTCTCTTGAGATCACATAAATTTAGACCTAGTCTGAGGAATTATCTCCTAGCTTCAAAATCTTAGTCTGATGAATCTTTCTCCTAAGATATCAAAATCTTAGTCCGATGAAATTTTCTCCTGAGATCACACAAAAATAAGACCTACTTTGATGAATTATCTCCTAGAGTCAAGTCAAAATCTTAGTATGCTAAAAACTTTCACCGAAGATGGTAAATATTTCAGTCTTTAAATTTCAAATTTTTGAAGATGGGTCTATCCGCCCTCGAATAGGATATTTTAGGTTCATCCGCCTTCGAAAAATATATTATAGGTTCATCCGCCATCGAATAGAATATTATAATTCATCCACCTTCTAATAGGATATTTTAGGTTCATCCGCCTTCGAATAGGATATTTTGGTAAATCCGCCTTCAAATAGGATATTTTAGGTTCATCCGTCTTCAAATATGATATTTTAGGCTCATCCGCCTTCAAATAGGATATTTTAGGCTCATCCGCCTTCAAATAGGATATTTTAGGTTCATCCGCCTTCAAATAGAATAATTTAGGCTTATCTGCCTTCAAATAGGATACTTTAGGCCCATCCGCCTTCAAATAGGATATTTTTAGGTTCATCCGCCTTCAAATAGGATATTTTAAGCTTATCCGCCTTCAAATAGGATATTTTAGGATCATCCGCCTTCAAATATGATATTTTTAGGTGCATCCACCTTCAAATAGGATATTTTAGGTTCATCGGCCTTCAAATAGAATATTTTAAGTTCATCCGTCTTCAAATAGGATATTTTAGGTTCATCCGCCTTTCAAATAGGATATTTTAGGCTCATCCGCCTTCAAATAGGATATTTTAGGCTCATCCGCCTTCAAATAGGATATTTTAGGCCCATCCGCCTTCAAATAGGATATTTTAGGCTCATTCGCCTTCAAATAGGATATTTTAGGCTCATCCGCCTTCAAATAGGATATTTTAGGCTCATCCGCCTTCAAATAGGATATTTTAGGCTCATCCACCTTCAAATAGGATATTTTAAACTCATCCGTCTTCAAATAGGATACTTTAGGCTCATCCGCCTTCAAATAGGATATTTTAGGCTCATCCGTCTTCAAATATGATATTTTAGGCTCACCCGCCTTCAAATAGGATATTTCAGGCTCATCCACTTTCAAATAGGATATTTTAGGCTCATCCGCCTTCAATAGGATATTTTAGGCTCATCCGCCTTCAAATATGATATTTTAGGCTTATCCGCCTTCGAATAGGATACTTTAGGCTCATCCGCCTTCGAATAGGATATTTTTAGGTTCATCCGTCTTCAAATATGATATTTTAGGCTTATCCGCCTTCAAATATGATATTTTAGGCTCATCCGCCTTCAAATAGGATATTTTTGGTTCATCCGCCTTCAAATAGGATATTTTAGGTCCATCTGCCTTCAAATAGGATATTTTAGGTTCATACGCTCTCAAATAGGATATTTTAGGTTCATACGCTCTCAAATAGGATATGATGAGACTATCCGCCCTCAAATAGGAGATGATGGGACTATCCGCCCTCAAATAGGATATTGGATTGAATTATTCTTCAAAAAGGACATTTAATATACTTCGACCAGAGTGGTCCTACCTGTATAAACATTGCCAAATATATATTTCATAAATTATTGCCAAATGCATATTACTTTTAAGTTGTTAATGAAGTCAGGAGCCCCACCCAAAAAAGGAGAGGAGATTTAAAGTTGTTGTTAGAATCGGGAACCTACTGGAAGGCAGAATGTTACCCCAGAAAGTCTCCAACATAAATCCAAATTCAGAAAACAAAAGGAAGGCAACAGTGATCGGAAGAAGGTAGTCTAGGTTTCCAAGGAAATACAATTCGAACCTCACAAGAAGGGAAGAAGCAGTCAAAGTTCGGCAATCAGACGCCTACCGGGAGAATAAGAGAATTCACTTCAGAATACAATTCAGGTTAGCAACAAAAGAAGCTTGCCTGAAAAAAATGCGAGTCAACAGTCCGAGATGATCAACAGAAGTTAGTCACAATAAACAAAAAAAAAAAAAGAAGAAGAAGAAGAAGAAAGGCAAGAAGTTTATCCAAAATGTAGAAGTTGATGAAATGTGGGGTTGCCCAAGACATGGCCAAGGTCACAAGAGCTGCAACCTTGTCCTGATCCAGAAAACCGAAGAAG
>JASVEL010008533.1:0-49735 GCA_032618575.1 Nicotiana noctiflora
TCAGCCTAAAAGATAATAAAGAAGGTTAGATAAAATGTACGTTGGTGCTCGGCAAGTATGGTCGGGTGCTAGTCATGGTCCTCCAGTTTGGTCGTGACAATTTGGCTAAATTTTAAAGCCAAAAAATGGCTAAATTTTACCTCCAACGGCTATTTTTGAAATCTGCCCGTTGGGCCATTTTTTAATTTTTTTTTTAAATTCTTACCGTTAGGACCGCTAAGGCCCGCCAGGCTCGCCTGGACCGGCCCGGGACCGCTAGCTGGTCCCGGTCTTCGCGATCCCGGTCTCGCGGGCTAAATGTGCAGGACCAGCCCGTCACGGTCTTTAAGCCCACCTGGGCCCGGCACACCAGGACCGGCCCGCCGGGACAGCCAGGCCCTCTAGGACCGGTCCGGGCCCAGTACCGGCCCACTAGACAGCATTACTCATTACTTCTAAGTTATCTTCAGAATTACCATTTTCTATTCCCCTTTTACCCCTTATATCTCATATGTATTTACCCGACCTACCTTAGGTCTGTTACGATCTTGGGTAGCCAACAATGTTTAAAATATAACCCCTGGACTTAACTTTATATTTAACCAATTTTAGACTAAGTAAAACTCTTTCAGAGTTAACCACTTTACAAAAATAACCACAAATGACTTTTCAAGTCAGAAGTCACATTGTGTTGTAACGATAACCACATTAATCATTTGCACAAATAGCCTTAATGTGACTTAGTACTCAGAAGTTCAGAGGAGCCAAACATATAAAATGTATTGCAATAATAGCCAATTTCATGTAATTTTGCACATATAACCCTAATTACAACTAACTTTTGATTAATTAGAATTCAGAGAGACAAATTGATAATAGTTGAATCATAATTAATCAAAACCTTTAGTCGAGAAAGGATCTATTGAACAAGAGCATCAAACAACTAACAACATGTGATTTAACAAAATAGCTATAATCAGAACCAAAAGAGTACTTAATCGATTTCAAATATACATAGAGATATCTTCTAAACATGCAATAGATTCAGGCTTTAACAAATAATAACACAGAAAGAGTGAAGAATAGAAACAAGAATGGTTCAGGGTACTTAGCTTTTGGCGTTCCTTTTTTCCTTTTTCTTTCTTTCTTCTTTTTCTTATTTTCCTTTATATTTCTTCATTTTCTTCCTTTTTTTCTTGGTTTTCCGGTGTTTCAGAGACTTTGAGTCTCTTTTTGATAGTCGATCTTCTGGGCAGACTCTTGGAGTCCTGTTTAGATGTTAAAGAACGGTATTTTTGTTCTAAGGTTGGATCTGGAAAGGTTTTGGGTTTGGGGTGTCCGCCGGAGTAGGGTTCCGGCAGAACATTTTTGAATATTTGAGCAGTAGGGCTGATATTCGAGATGTGGACTTAGGTGGGTGAAAAACCAGCCGTGCAAAAATTCAGAAATTGATCCAACGGCCTATCAAATCTTTACCCGAGCCCCCGGGCTCCCAACCAAACATGTACACAACATCAAAAACACATTACAAACTTGTTCGTGCGATCACATCGCCAATATAACATCGTTTTCATCAAATCAAGCCTCAAGTTCATGATTTTCATACTTTTGGTTTTCAAAACTTTCAAACTTGGAACTCAAGGTCCAAAACATATCAAACGACATCCGAATGTCACCAAACTTTGCGGAAAGCACATATATAATATTTAAGACTTGTACCGGGCGTCCGAACCAAAATACGAGCCCGATACCATGGTCATTTAATTCATTTTCCTTTAATAATTATAGCAAAAACAATTTACAGAAAAATTCATAACTTGGGCTCTAGGCCTCAGAATTTGACTCCGGACGCATCTCCAAGTCCCGTATTTTCCTACGGACCTTACGGGACCGTCCGATCTTGGGTCCGGGCCCGTTTACCAAAAATGTTGACCGAAGTCAACTATATCAATATTAATATCATTTTTCTCCAAATTTTTCATAGAATTCATATTTTCTATCACAAATCTTTCCGGCTACATGATCGGATTGCGCACGTAAATTGAGGCAACATAGAATGTGGTTTTCAAGGCCTCGGAAGTGTAGAACAAATGAGGAAAACAAGTGATGACCCCATTGGGTCGTCACATCCTCCACCTCTAAAACAACCGTTCGTCCTCGAACGGACAAGAGAAGGAAGTACCTGAGTCGGGGAACAAATGTGGGTAGCGGCTCCGCATATCAGACTCGGACTCCCAAGTCGATGCCTTAGGAGGCTGACCCCTCCACTGAACACGCACAGAAGGATAACTCTTTGACCTCAACTGTCGGACCTGCCGATCTAGAATAGCCACCGGCTCTTCCTCGTAGGATAGATCATTGTCCATTTGGACAGTACTGAAGTCTAACACATGCGTGGGATCGCCGTGGTATCTCCGAAGCATAGATACATGAAAAACTGGATGCACGACTGATAAGCTAGGCGGCAGAGCTAGTCTGTAAGCCACCCCTCCCACTCGGTCTAGAATGTCAAATGGGCCAATATACCTAGGGCTGAGCTTGCCCTTCTTCCCGAACCACATCACGCCCTTCATAGGCGAAACTCGGAGCAATACTTGCTCACCAACCATGAAATCTACATCGCGAACCTTACGATCCGCATAAGTCTTCTGTCTGGACTGAGCTGACCGCAATCTCTCGTGTATAGTCTTGACCTTATCCAAGGCCTCCCGTACTAAGTCTGTGCCCAACAACCGAGCCTCCTCCGGCTCAAACCATCCGACTGGAGATCGACACCGCCTACCATACAACGCCTCATACGGGGCCATCTGAATGCTAGCCTGGTAGCTGTTATTGTAGGCGAACTCTGCTAATGGCACAAACTGGTCCCACGAACCTCCGAAATCAATGACACAGGCTCGAAGCATGTCCTCTAGAATCCGAATAGTCCTCTCGGACTTACCATCCGTTTGAGGATGAAAAGCTATACTCAGCTGAACCTGGGTGCCTAACTCCTGCTGGACTGCTCTCCAGAACCGCGAGGTAAACTGTGTACGTCGATCAGAGACAATAGATACCGGCACCCCGTGAAGTCGAACAATCTCTCTGATGTAAATCTCTACTAACCTCTCCGATGAGTAGGAAGACAGATACTGGAATGAAGTGTGCTGACTTGGTCAGCCTATCAACAATGACCCGAATAGCATCAAATTTCCTCCGAGTTAAAGGAAGTCCCGTAACGAAGTCTATAGTGATCCGCTCCCATTTCCACTCGGGAATCCCAATCCTCTGGAATACACCACCAGGCCTCTGGTGCTCATATTTCATCTGCTGACAATTTAGACACTGAGCGACATACGTAACGATGTCTTTCTTCATTATGCGCCACCAATAGTGTTGTCATAAGTCCTGATACATCTTCGCGGCGCTCGGGTGAATAGAATACCGCGAACTGTGGGCCTCCACTAAGATTAACTCTCGAATACCTTCAACTTTGGGCACACAAGCTCGACCCTGCAATCTCAATACCCCATCATCATCTAGATTTACCTTTGTGGCACCTCCCCGCTGTACTGTATTTCTCAAATCGCATAAATGAGGATCATCAAATTGCCTCTCAAGGATACGCTCTAATAGAGAAGAACGAGCGACCGTACAGGCTATCACCCTACTAGGCTCAGAAATATCTAATCTCACGAACCGGTTGGCTAAGGCCTGGACATCTAGAGCAAATGGTCTCTGACTGACCGAAATGAATGCAAGACTACCCATTCTGGCGGACTTTCTACTCAATGCATCGGCCACCACATTGGCCTTACCTGGGTGATATAAAATAGTAACATCATAGTCTTTTAGCAACTCTAACCATCTCCGTTGTCGTAGATTCAACTCCTTTTGCTTGAACAAGTACTGTAGGCTTTTGTGATCAGTGTACACCTCACATGTCACACCATATAGATAATGCCTCCAGATCTTTAAGGCATGAACCACTGCTGCTAACTCAAGATCATGAACTTGATAATTCTTCTCATGTATTTTTAACTGCCTCGAAGCATAAGCAATAACCTTACCATCCTGCATCAATACCGCTCCAGCCCTGTACGAGATGCGTCACAATAAACTGTATAAGGCCTTACACCTGTAGGTAGTATCAACACTGGTGCGGTAGTCAAGGCTGTCTTGAGTTTCTGAAAGCTCGCCTCACACTCCTCTTACCACTGGAACTGGGCACCCTTCTGGGTCAACCTGGTCATCGGGGTTGCAATGGAAGAAAACCCCTCTACAAATCGACGGTAGTAACCTGCTAACCCCAAGAAACTCCGGATCTCAGCCACTGAAGCTGGTCGAGGCCAATTATGGACTGCCTCGATCTTCTTTGGGTCAACCTCAATACCTTCTACTGATACGATGTGGCCCAGAAACGCCACCGAAATCAGCCAGAACTCACATTTCGAAAACATGGCATATAGCTGATTATCCTTCAGAGTCTGAAGAATCACTCTAAGGTGCTGCTCGTGCTCTTCCTGGCTGTGGGAGTATACCAGGATGTCATCTATAAAGACTATCATGAACATATTTAAGTAAGGCCTTAACACTCGATTCATTAATTCCATGAATGCTGCTGGGGCATTGGTCAACCCGAAGGACATGACCAAGAACTCACAATGTCCATATCTAGTGCGGAAGGCTGTGTTAGGAATGTCAGCCGCCCTGATCTTCAACTGATGGTAGCCTGACCTCAAGTCTATCTTTGAGAATACGCTCGCTCCCTGGAGCTGGTCAAACAAATCATCAATCCTCGGCGGTGGATACTTATTCTTTATTGTCACTTTGTTCAATTGCCGGTAATCAATACACATCCGCATCGAGCCATCTTTCTTCATTAAAACAATACAGGTGCTCCCTAGGGGGAAACATTGGGCCTGATAAAGCCCTTCTTAAGAAGGTCTTGCAACTGATCTTTCAACTCTTTTAACTCCGTCGGGGCCATACGATAGGGTGGAATAGAGATGGGATGAGTGCCCGGTGCCAGATCAATGTAGAAATTAATATCCCTGTCGAGCGGCATGCCCGACAGGTCTGAAGGGAAAACCTCAGGAAACTCCCGTATAATAGGGACTGAGTCAATAGAAGGAACCTCTATGATGGAATCACGAACATAAGCCAGATAAGCTAGACACCCCTTCTCGACCATGCGTCGAGCCTTAACATAGGAAATAACGGTGCGAACGGAGTGGCTTGAGGTACCTTTCCACTCTAGTCGGGGTGATTCTGGCAAGGCCAAGGTCACAGTCTTGGCATGACAATCTAGAATAGCATGGTATGGGGACAACCGGTCCATCCCCAATATGACATCAAAATCCACCATGTCCAAAAGCAACAGATCAACACGGGTCTCAAGACCCCCAAAGATAACTACGCACGAGCGATGTACCCGGTCGACTACAATGGAGTCGCCCACTGGTGTAGACACATAAACTGGAATATCCAGAGCACAGCTAGGTAGGGCCAAATACGGTGCAAAGTAGGAAGACAGATATGAATACGTAGACCCAGGGTCAAATAATACTGAAGCACCTCTGCCACAAACAATAATGATACCTGTGATCACGGCATCTGATGCCTCCTCCTCTGGCCTGGCTGGCAAAGCATAGAATCGGGGATCAGCACCTCCCCTCTGAGCTACATCCCTAGGACGGTCATCAAATGGCTGACCTCTACCTCTGGCTGGATGGTCTCCACCTCTACGGTCTCGACCTCCACCTCTATGATCTTTACCCCCGCCTCTAGCTGGCTAGGCAGGCTGAGGGTCAGCTGGGGCCTGAATCATGGGACGAGGGCCCCACTGATGAGTGTTGTCCATTGCTCGAGGGTAGAACCTGACAAAATGCCCTGGGTCACCACAACCGTAGCAACTCTTGGGCTGATGGGGCTGCTGGCCCTGACGACCTGAATGGCCTCCACGAACACTCTGAAGAGGCTAAGCATTAATAGGAGGCTAATCTGAATACTGCCCACGAAACCCATGATCGCTTGGTCCACCTTGTGAAGCCTGAAGGGAGGAATGAAAAGGCCTGGAAGACTGGCCCCTATCAAAAGATTCCCTGCCACTAGAAGAAGAACCACTAAACCTGCCCGAATGACGAGCCCTCTTGTCTGAAGAATAACCACCTCCCCGAGCAAGAGCCATCTCAAATCTACGTGCTGCATTAGCTGCCTCCTGAAAGGATATATCACTCCCCACTCCCAGAGCCATCTGGAGTCTAATTGGCTGATTAAGCCCATCTATGAACCTGCGAACTCTCTCCCGCTCTGTGGGAAGGATCACCACTGCATGACGTGCCAAATCAACAAATCTCGTCTCATGCTGAGTGATATTCATAGTGCCCTGCTGGAGGCGCTCAAACTGCCTCCGAAGTGCATCCCGCTGAGTAACAGGGAGAAACTTCTCTAGAATAACTCTGCAAATTGATCTCATGATAAAGTCGGGGACCCTGTTGGTCGAGTCAAACAATAATCCCTCCACCAAGTCTTGGCGGATCCTGAAAGCCTGAATGTACAGAAGTCAACTCCATTGGACTCCACTATCCCCATAGTCTTGAGAATCTCATGGCAACTGAATAAGAAATCCTGGGGATCCTTTGATATGGCACCGCTGAAGGTAGTGGTAAACAGCTTGGAGAACCGATCATGTCTCCATAAAGAATCAAAAGTCATGACCGCTCCATCTCCGGCTTGAGCTGTGGTACCTGAATGAGTGGCCACAGCTGGCTGAACCACTGGTGCCTGAGGCTGAGGAGCTACTGGCTCCGGAGTACGAGCAATAGGAGTCTGGGCCCCTCCTCCAGCCTGAGAAGTGGCTGGTGCAACTGGTAATAAACCTGCTCTGGCAACGCTGTCCATAAAACCCGCTATCCTGACCAAAGCCTCCCGAAGATCGGGGGTAAATAAGGCCTCTCATGGGACATGAGATGGCCCACTAGAGCTGCTGGGACTGGAACCTCCTCGCCAGTCTCAATATGAGGCTCCACTTCTGGAATAGCTGCCGGGGGCTGAGCTCTGCCCCTACCACGACCTCTGATACGGCCTCGGCCCCTGCCCCTCACGGGAGCTTCCTGGGGCTCGGGCTGCTGGTCAGCGGATGAAGAAGCGTGTGTCCTCACCATCTGCGAAAGGACAGAGTAGAAGTTCAATCAGTATTTGAAGGACAAATCGCACGACAAGAAGGAACAAATAAGAGACTCTTTCCTAACTCAATAGACTCTGGAGGACAAGTACAGACGTCTCCGTACCTACCTCTCAAACTCTTCTAAGCTTATCCGTGAGTGGTGAGACCTATGTAACCTAGAGCTCTGATACCAACTTGTCACGACCCGGATTTTCCCCCAACATCGGGATCGTGATGGCGCTTACTCGTGGTAGCTAGGCAAGCCTCTTTATTCACTCTATCCTGTTTTTAACAATAATTCATATTCAATTTAACAACCAAAACCATAACCTTAATTAAACAAGTGCGGAAGACTTTATAAAAATAGTAATAAGCAGTTTCAAGGTAAAATAATACTGAAAACCTCTACCCAATACATGGAGTCACCAACACACGAACTACTACATGAATACTACACATAAAGGTCTGAAAGAAATATAACATAATCTGTTTGTCTCGGAACAAGGAGACTACAACTAACGGCATAAATAAAAGGAAGAGACGCCGGGCCTGCGGACGCCTGCAAGCTACGTCGGTCTCAAATATGATCAACTCCCATGCAAAAGATCTACTGCTGCTGCTCCTGATCGAAACCTGGACCTGTGCAAAAACGCACAGAAGTGGAGTATCAGCACAACCGACCCCATGTGCTGGTAAGTGCCTGGCCTATCCCGGCGAAGTAGTGACAAGCCTAGGACCAGACACCCACATAAACCTGTGCAGTTCTATATATATATGTACACCACAAGATAAAGAGAAATAACCAAGTAACAACGCAACAAGAAATGTCACAGAAGAACTCAACAGTTAGCAACAATCATTAAATCAACAAGGAAAACAAGTATAGTGAGAAACAAGTAATATTAAATCACTGAAATAGCAAATGAAGTGGACGGCATCACCATTCGTGCTTTTACTCTCATCCTCACCAAATAAGCAAATAAAGTGCACGGCATCACCCTTCGTGCTTTTACTCTCATCCTCACATCCATGGTACGGCATGATCCTTCGTACATGGTTCAATAACAAGGCACGGCATGATCCTTCGTGCATAATCAATAACATGGAACGACATTAACCTTCGTGCATAATCAATAACAAGGCACGGCATTAACCTTCGTGCATAAACAATGAATCAAGGCACGGCATCACCCTTCGTGCATTATCACTCTTCCTCACCCAAATAACTATCACAGTTAAGGGAAGAGAATGAAAAATAACAAACCATGAACCGTCCCGGCAAGGGACACAATAATCATTACAACAAAGTCCCTGCAAGGGCAATCAATATCTCACTTCACAACAAGTCCCGGCAAGGGCAATCAATATCTCACTTCACAACAAGTCCCGGCAAGGGAGAACAATAGCAATTCTACAACCCGGCAAAGGTTCAACAATTTATCTTCAAATATGTCTCACAACAAGTATCAATAACGACTCACGGTCATGCTAGACGCCGGTGTATGGATGCTCGTCACCACAGCCCATACACCGCACTCGATCACATAGCACATAGCACATAATCCTATTCCTTCAAGATAGGATAGAACAAACACTTACCTCTAGCCTTGAAGTCCAATTTATGCTTCAATTATAGCTTTTCCCCCGAATTTCCGCTTTCAACTAGCTCGAATCTAATCACAATTGATTCCATTATATTAATAATCACTAATTAACTTGGTTTGAATGCTTAAAGATGGTTTTCTCAAAGTTTACCCCAAAATTTCCCAAAATTCCCCTAGCCCCACGTTGTCGAAACTCGGGGTTCGAACCAAAATCCGGTTACTCATTCCCCCACGAGTTCAATTATATGATTTGTTTCAAAATCGGACCTCAATTCGAGGTCCAATTCCCAATTCATGAAAAACCTAGGTTCTACCCAAAAACATGGATTTCTACCATGAAAACCTTTGATTCTTATTGAAAAACATGATTAATGTTGTTAGGAATTGAAAGAATTAAGTAAAAAGTGACTTACAATAGCTTGGGAGTGAATTTGGCCTTGAGAGCTCGTGTGTGGTGTGAGGGTTTTTTGAAAAAGTAAAGAATGAACTGAAAAATTCGTTTAAGTATAGAATTACACAGCTGCGAATATCGCAATTGCGAACTTTTGTTCGCAATTGCGAATGCTACAGGTCTGGGGCCTGCTGTCCTCGCATTTGCGAGATAAAGTTTGCATTTGCAAACTCTAGCCAAGGTGTGCCAGTCTAGCATTTGCGAGACTTCCTTCGCATTTGCGAAGGTGAGGCCTCATTGTTCAGGATTGCATTTGCGAACTTGGCATAATTCTGGCAGACTTCGCATTTGCGATCAAGGGTTCGCATTTGCAAACCCAGCCTTGACCTGTCTTCTTCGCATTTGAGAGGATTTTTTCGCAAATGCGAAGCCAACAGCTGGGTGAAAAACCAGCAGTGCAAAAATTCATAAATTGATCCAACGGCCTATCCAAATCTTTACCCGAGAGCCCCGGGCTCCCAACCAAACATGTACACAACATCAAAAACACATTACAAACTTGTTCGTGCGATCACATCGCCAATATAACATCGTTTTCATCAAATCAAGCCTCGAGTTCATGATTTTCATACTTCTGGTTTTCAAAACTTTCAAACTTGGAACCCAAGGTCCAAAACATATCAAATGACATCCGAATGTCACCAAACTTTGCAGAAAGCACATATATAATATTTAAGACTTGTACCGGGCGTCAGAACCAAAATACGAGCCCGATACCATGGTCATTTAATTCATTTTCCTTTAATAATTACAGCAAAAACAATTTCACATAAAAATTCATAACTTGGGCTCTAGGCCTCAGAATTTGACTCCGGACGCATGTCCAAGTCCCATATTTTCCTACGGACCTTCCGGGACCGTCCGATCTCAGGTCCGGGTCCGTTTACTGAAAAAGTTGACCGAAGTCAACTATATCAATATTAATATCATTTTTCTCCAAATGTTTCATAGAATTCATATTTTCTATCACAAATCTCTCCGGCTACATGCCCAGATCACGCACGTAAATCGAGGCAACATAGAATAAGGATTTCAAGGCCTCAGAAGTGTAGAACAAATGAGGAAAACAAGTGATGATCCCATTGGGTCGTCACAATAGTTTAAATCAACGTTTTTAACAGAGTTTGATTATGAATTATCTATCTGTTGAGACACTATTTTGCAGAGTTATTTTGCTTTTATTTAACTGAAAATAGTATTCTAAATTTCAACTAAAACATGATCGAATTACTACTATCATTACAACCATATTTAAATTACCATATCACAACAATTTAAGGCAAGTTCTGTAGCTAAACCAATTTTAACAGTAATAAAATAGTAACACGATTCAAAATTCAACTACTCATGCTTTTCGAATTAATTGATCTGATTCGGAACTTGATTAACAAAATATCTAAGTATTAGTATTACACATCTTATTTTATAATAGTTGTAAATCTTGGTGATTTGACTAAGTTTAGGCCAGTTTTAGTTTTAGATCTAAGATCATTTATCTGATCTGTTTAATATGTTTACTACTGCACTATCTACTACTTCTTTAATCTAAATTGAGTTCATATAGTCCAGTACTTATTGCAAACCAATTACTACATTAATTACATAAAATCTACATATTTAGCTACTAAACATAGAGATGCAATTACAAGTGAAATTAAACAACAATTTTTCATTCCTTCATTTGCATTTCAATTATAGCTCGAGGACGTAGTAGTGTACCTGATTCATGTGACAAAACAATGAGTTCTAGAGGTAGAGAAGAAGGTAAATCAGCAACAACAGCAATTAGATATCAACAACAGTAGAAGTGAATTATCACAACAACAGCTACCGAACTTGAAAATAGATAACCCAGCAATTCAACCAAACAAATAGGAAAACCCAGCGAATTCGATCAAAACTAGTGACGAACAACCAACAGAAATTCAAGAATATCACTCGAACTAGCAGTAATTGAAAATCAACAGTATTTTAGTGTGTATTTGGTATATTTCACTTTATATAAACTTTTGAACCTTTGAAATTAGGCCTGGGGGGACCTATTTATAGAGTAGAATGGGAGGGAAATTTGAATTAATTATTCAGATTTCCCATACCCACTCTTTTTGATTTATATCAGTTAAGTATACGGTATTTTTGATAATAATACACTTGAACCCCTGCTAGAAGGTTGCAGGATATTCTATACCATTCTATTAGGTGTTAATGCCTTTGTTACCATTACTTGTTAAGGCTTATTACCTATTTACCATTTAACTATGCTTGAATCACGCCTTATTATTCTACTAATTACACTAAAAAAGGCCCAATTGTCTTTTATGCCCTCATTACTTCTATGTTATCTTCAGAATTACCATTTTTTATTCCCCTTTTACCCCTTATATCTCATATATATTTACCCGACCTACCTTAGGTCTGTTACGACCTTGGGTAGCCAACAGTGTTTAAAATATAACCCCTGGACTTAACTTTATATTTAACCAATTTTAGACTAAGTAAAACCCTTTCAAAGTTAACCACTTTACAAAAATAACCACAAATGACTTTACAAGTCAGAAGTCACACTGTGTTGTAACGATAACCACATTAATCATTTGCACATATAGCCTTAATGTGACTTAGTACTCAGAAGTTCAGAGGAGCCAAACATATAAACCGTATTGCAATAATAGCCAATTTCATGTAATCTTGCACATATAACCCTAATTACAACTAATTTTTGATTAATTAGAATTCAGAGAGACAAATTGATAATAGTTGAATCATAATTAATCAAAACCCTTAGTCGAGAAAGGATCTATTGAACAAGAGCATCAAACAACAAACAACATGCGATTTAACAAAATAGCTATAATCCGAACCAAAAGAGTACTTAATCAATTTCAAATATACATAGATATATCTTCTAAACATGCAATAGACTCAGGCTTTAACAAATAATAGCACAGAAAGAGTGAAGAATAGAAACAAGAATGGTTCAGGGTACTTAGCTTTTGGCGTTCCTTTTTTCCCTTTTCTTTCTTTCTTCTTTTTCTTCTTTTCCTTTATATTTCTTCATTTTCTTTCTTTTCTTCTTGGTTTTCCGGTGGTTCAGAGACTTTGAGTCTCTTTTTGATAGTCGATCTTCTGGGCAGACTCTTGGAGTCCTGTTTGGATGCTAAAGAACGGTATTTTGGGTCTAAGGTTGGATCTGGAAAGGTTTTGGGTTTGGGGTGTCCGCCGGAGTAGGGTTCCGGCAGAACATTTTTGAATATTTGAGCAGTAGGGCTGATATTAGAGATGTGGGACTTAGGTGGGGTGATAGAGGATTTCAAGGTGGTTCTGGGGTGTAAAAGAGGGAGACTGGTTCATTGTTTGGTGGTCGCCGGCTAGGGTTCCGGTGACCGAAATTTCAAGATCTAAGGAGATGGTGGGGTATTTGGGTATGGCTAGTGGGATAGGGTGTTAGAGGTGGAAGAAGGGGTTCATGGGTGAAGGGCCTGGTCGGAGAAAATGACCAGTGATAAACCACCGGTAGGGTTCTGGTGGCCTGTGGAGAGGAGGGGGGAAATGTGGCGGCTAGGGTTTGTATTTGAGAGATGAGAGAGTGTACAATGAGGGATTATGAACGAATGTGTGTAATTATATATTGAACCTGTATTATTGATTTCTAACCATTAGATTAGATGGGATGAACGGCCAGGATCAATTTGGCCTTTAAACGACGACATTTGATTTAAATGTAGCCTTCTTCTCGTCCGTTAGATTAGTTACTTGGACGGCTATGATGAATTCAATTAGACGGTGTTGTTTGGGTTAATTGTAACTCTGATTTCATCCATTTGAATAATTAAACAGACGTATGTGATCGTTTCAAATAACAATGTAGTTTCATTTAGTAGGTAACCGTTCACTTTGGCCAGTTTGATTGAATATATTAACGGTCTAGATCTTATTTCCTATACGTCGTCGTTTGGTTTTTACAAGGGCTGGCAGCTTCAATTTAAATCTGGGCCAGGTCTGTTATGGGTGTTAATTGGGCTAGTATTTATGAATTTGGCCCAAAATGCCTTGTATTTTTGTATTTCTTGTATTTATCTTTTTTTTTTTATTTTCAAATTGTATTTATTTTATTATTTTCATGTATTTTTTTGTATTTTATATTTGTTTTCCTTATTATTTTATTCCTAATGTATTTATCCCTTTTATTTTTTATTTTTTATTTTTTATATTTTCTTCGATTTTCTAATTTTCTTAGTAATTATCCTATTAATTCAAACTTGCATTTTTTGTTTTAATTTTCTTTACTTCATTTCCAACAAATAAAAATAATCATTGATACTTTTATACAATAATCAACAAATTTTCAATCAAAAATCATTTTTGTTTAATCATATTCCATGTGAAGCATTTTTGAAAGTTTTGACCACATCCTGCTTCAAGGATTGCCTACATATCCTGGGCTAAACGGGAATCAGGTCAGTGTAGTTCTGGAATGTCTAGTAGTTGAAACTACCAGAGAGCTGTGGATCTACTGCTTTTGCTTGTTATTGCTACCTGCTAATCTCCTTATTACACCGTGGTAAAAAGAAAATAATCTAAACTATGCTTTATGTTTTACAAGATCCTAACTATATCATTCAAATAATTCTTGTTTTCCCATTCGCATCTTTCATTCTTCGAGAAGACTCTTGCTTGCAACTTGCTTTAAATATATTCCCTTGTTCTTCAGGTGGGCGCCTGCTTGCAAAACTTCGAAAAGTATTCCCCTGTTCTTCATGTGGGTACCTGATTACTACAAAAATAAAGAAAAATTTTATGCCTCAGTATGGGGCTTAAAATCTACCATGCTATTAAATGTTAGCTTAAAAAAAGAATTTTATTTCGAAAAAATATTCCCTTACTATCCAGGTGGATGCCTGATTGCAAAAATTAAGAAAAATATTGTTTTGTTATCTAGGTGGGCGCCTGAATGAAAAAATTAAGAAAAATATTCCCTTGTTATCCATGTGGGCGCCTGATTGCAAAAATTAAGAAAAAATATTCCCTTGTTATCCAGGTGGGCGCCTGATAGCAAAAAATTAAGAAAAATATTCCCTTATTATCCAGGTGGGTGCCTGATTGCAAAAACTAAGAAAAACATATTCCCTTGTTATCTAGGTGGGCGCCTGATTGCAAAATTTAAGAAAAAAAATATTTCCTTGTTATCCAAGTGGGCGTCTGATTGCAAAAACTAATAAAAATATTACATATTCCCTTGTTATCCAGGTGGGCGCGTGATTACAAAAACTAAGAAAAATATTCCCTTGTTATCCAGGTGGGCGCCTGATTGTAAAAACTAAGAAAAAATATTCCCTTTTTATCCAGGTGAGCGTCTGATTTCAAAATTTAAGAAAATCTATTCCCTTGTTATCCAGGTGGGTGTCTGATTGCAAAAACTAATAAAAATATTCCTTTGTTATCAAGGTGAGCGTCTGATTGCAAAAACCAAAAAAACTATTCCATTGTTATCCAGGTGGGCGCCTTATTGCAAAATTTAAGAAAAATATTTCCTTGTTATCCAGGTGGGCGCCTGATTGCAAAAACTAAGAAAAATAAAGAATTCTGCCCCAGTATGATAACTGGGTGTAACATTTAATTTTGAAATGAAAAGTAAAACTTCCCTTTTTATTCAGGTGGGTGCCTGATTGCAAAAACTAATAAAAATATTCCCTTGTTATCTAGGTAGGCGCCTGATTGCAAAAACTAAGAAAAAAAATATTCCCTTGTAATCTAGGTGGGCGCCTCATTGCCAAATTTAAGAAAAAAATATTTCCTTATTATCCATGTGGGCGCCTGATTGCAAAAACTAATAAAAATATTTCCTTGTTATCCATGTGGGCACCTGATTGCAAAAACTAAGAAAAATATTCCCTTGTTATTCAGGTGGGCGCCTGATTGCAAAAACTAAGAAAAAACATTCCTTTGTTATCTAGGTGGGCGCCTGATTGCAAGATTTAAGAAAAAATAACGAAAAAGAATTCTTCCCCAGTTTGATAACTGGGTTTAATATTCTCAATTTTGAAATGAAAAGTAAAACTTCCCTTATTATTTAGGTGGGTTCCTAATTACCGATTCTTTCATCGTAGATTCCTTCCTCTATTGTTGCTTCCTTTAAATTGCTTTCCCTTATTTTCCAGGTGGGTGCCTGATTTTGCCAAACTTGTGCTCCCTTGTGTCCACATTAGTCACATACACTTTAAAGTGATTAGTAAGAATTTGAATCTTTTGTCCCTGTTTTAATCAGTGAACAATTTGTTAGTATAAAATGGTGGTTAGCAGCTGGCATTCTTGTTGGCTTTGCTTCCACTCTTGCATTTTCTTCAATTTGCTTTTGTGCTGCCTTTTTGTGGCTCCTGGTTGTTTTCCAACAATTTTCTGAACTCAAACTATTCCTTGCAATTCATTTTTGTTGTTTCTTCTTCTCTTTTAATTTCCTTTGGATATATGACCGCCATATACTGTTTATTGCTCTAGTCCTTGAAGGACCCAATCTTGTTGTGCCTTTTAACTGAGAAGCTGGTAATTAGCTTACAACTGGCAAAGTCTTGAAGACAGATTTTAAGAATAATGAAATGCAATAACCCTGAATTTTGAGGGTAGGAATATTTTCAAAGTAAAAGGACAAGACTTATCTGAGTGGGAAGGCTGACTCCTTTGATCATGCCATGCATTCGGCTAATTGACCCAGTCTGTCCAACCAAACCGCTTGCCGGCTTTATTTCTTTTTCAACAACCTAGACTTTACTTGCTTTGCCGCTTGCATTCCACAAAATTATTCCTCACTTTCGCCTTATGGTGCCCGTGAGGGTTTTCACCAATAAGAATCTCTCATTTTTATTTCTCTCAGCTTACGCCACCTTACGGTCCCCGTGAGGGTTTTCACCTATAAGACTCTCTCATTTTATTTTTTCATTTCCTCCATCTTCAAGTACCTGGGTTTTGTCCAAAATATGCTTTTCTTTACTTAACGGTACTGTCATTTTCTTGAAATTAATCAGAAGGTCTTTCTTTGGACCGTAATGTGGCTTTTGGATGGGTTTTAGAAAGAAAGATATAAAGGCTCAAATTTAAAACTTGGGTTTCAAAATTACAACTTTCGGAATCATATCCTTCATAATAATCATAACTTCTGCCCCAATTTCAATTTTTGGGAAAACCTTGGACTTTCTTTCTGGTATGACTGAACCTCAGTGAGGCTGCCTACGTACCCTTTCGGGATCAAGTCAAAATGTAGTTCAGATCATAAGATCGCTTCATTGTTGCGATTTTGACTTTTGCTGATTTTTTTTCTTTGTATATTTTATTCTCTCTTTTTTCTTTTTTTTTGTCATTTTTCACATTTTTCTCTTTTTTTCAACTTTCTTTTTTTCAACTTTCTTTTGCTTTTATTTTTGTCATTTCATCATTCATTTTTGACTTCATTATTGATTCCGAAAGAGGGGTATGAAAGAATAATACAATAAGGCTGAGAGGAATAGCAATGGGTAAAGTGTTTAGAAAGATAAATAAAATGCCTTCATCATTTCAATTTCAAAAACATGACAAATACAACTAGATACCTGAAAGAAATCATACATAGTATCTTTTGACTGCATCAGAGTTAATGGCAGTCTCTACGCATTTACCTTCTATATCTGTCAAATATAATGTTCTATTGGACAACACCCGAGATACCACAAATGGTCCTTGCCAATTGGGGTGAACTTCCCTTTTGCTTCCGCCCAATGTGGTAAGATATGTCTCAACACCAATTGTCCAACTTCAAATTTCCATGGACGTACTTTCTTATTTTATACTATGACCATCCTCTGTTGATACGGTTGTCCATGACATACTGCCGCCAATATTTTCTCATCAACTAAACACAATTGTTCTAAACGGGCTTTTACCCATTCATCATCATCAATCTCAGCCTCCGCGATGATTCGAAGGGATGATATTTCAACTTCCGCAGGTATCACTGCCTCCGTGCCATACACCAATGAATAAGGGGTTGCACCAATCGAAGTGCGCACAGTAGTGTGATAACCCAACAAAGCAAAGGGTAATTTCTCATGCCATTGCCTCGACCCTTCTACCATTTTCCGAAGGATTTAATTGATATTTATATTTGCAGCTTCAACTGCTCCATTTGCTTTGGGCCGATAAGGTGTAAAATTGCGATGCATAATTTTAAACCTTTATCATGTCTCCGCCATAAGATGACTGTTATGGTTGGCTCCATTATCTGTAATAATTACCTTTGGAATTCTGAAACGACAAATGATGTTTGCATGTACAAAATCCACCACTGCCTTCTTTGTTACCGCTTTGAATGTCTTCGCCTCCACCCATTTGGTAAAATAATCAATGGCGACCAGAATAAACTTGTGCCCATTAGATGCTGCTGGTTCTATTGGACCAATGACATCCATGCCCCAAGCAATGAAAGGCCATGGTGCTGACATCGTATGCAATTCATATGGTAGAGAATGAATCAAGTCCCCATGTATCTGGCACTGATGACATTTTCGTACATATCTGATACAATCTCGTTCCATAGTGAGCTAGTAATATCCAGCTCTGAGTATTTTCTTTGCTAAAACATACCCGCTCATGTGGGGTCCACAAGCTTTTGCGTGTACTTCAGTCATGATTGTAGTAGCCCACTTTGCATCTGTACATCTTAACAAACCCAAATCCGGGGTCCTTTTGTATAAAACCCCTCCGCTGAAGAAAAATCCACTCGCCAATCATCTTATGGCTCTTTTCTGATCCCCTGTAGCTTGCACCGGGTACACCCACATGCTCAAATATTCTTTGATATCATGGAATCACGGTTCGCCATCAAGTTCCTCTTCTACTGCACAACAATAAGCATTCTGATCATGAAGTTGGATTTGTAATGGATCCACATAAGCTTTATCCGGATGGTGTAGCATAGATGATAGAGTAGCAAGAGCATCGACAACTTCATTGTGCATTCTTGGGATATGTTTAAACTCTATGGATTGAAACCGCTGACATAGTTCATGTAGACACTATCGGTATGGTATGAGTTTCAAATCATTTGTCTCCCATTCTCCTTGGATTTGATGTATCAAGAGATCCGAGTCACCCATGACCAAAATCTCTTGAACACCCATGTATATTGCCATTCTTAATCCCAATATACACGCTTCATCTTCAGCCATACTATTAGTACAGAAAAAGCGAAGTTGAGCAGTAATAGGGTAATACTGACCCGTTTCTGAAATGAGTACTGCTCCAATTCCAACTCCTTTGTTGTTGACAACCCCATCAAAATATAACTTCCAGCCCGGATTTTTGTATTGCTCCAATTATCCAATATTCATCGTCTCCTCATTAGGGAAGTATGTTTTCAGTGCTTCATACTCATCGTCGACTGGATTTCCTACTAAATGATCAGCAACTGCTTGTGCTTTCATCGCAGTGTGGGTTACATAAACAATATCAAACTGTGTGAGCAGAATTTGACATTTAGCAAGCCTTTCCGTGGGCATAGGCTTCTGAAAGATGTACTTCAACGGGTTCAAACAAGATATGAGATAAGTGGTGTAAGCTGACAGGTAATGTTTCAACTTCTAAGCAACCTAGGTCAAGGCACAACATGTTCATTCCAACTAAGTGTATTTTACCTCATATGATGTAAATTTCTTACTGAGATAGTAAATTGCTTGCTCCTTCTTCCCTGTTTCATCATGCTGCCCCAGTACACAATCGAAGGAATTATCTAATACAGTCAAATACAGGATCAAGGGCCTTCCGGGTTCTGGAGGAACCAATACAAGCGGATTGGCCAGATATTCCTTGATTTTATCAAATGCACCTTGACATTCATTAGTCCATTTTACTGCAGCATCTTTCTTCAATAATTTGAAAATAGGCTCACAAGTTGACGTCAATTGGGCAATAAATCTGCTAATATAATTCAACCTGCCCAGCAAACTCATCACATCTTTCTTGCTCTTTGGTGGAGGCAACTCCTGAATAGCTTTTATCTTGGACGGGTCCAATTCAATACCACGCAGGCTTACCACAAAGCCTAATAATTTCCCTGATGGTACTCCAGAAGCACATTTTGCTATATTGAGCTTGAGATTGTATCTTCGAAGCCTTTGGAAGAACTTCCTCAGGTCTTTAACATGATCGTATTGCTTCCTAGATTTAATAATGACATCATCCACATAGACTTCAATCTCTTGATGTATCATGTCATGAAATATGGTAGTCATTGCTCTCATATATGTAGCTCCAACATTTTCAATCCGAACGGCACTACTCTGTAACAGTATGTTCCCCTAGGTGTGATAAAGGCTGTCTTTTTTGCATCTTCTTCGTCCATCAGGATCTGATGATAACCCGCATAACAATCCACGAAAGACCCAACCTCATGTTTGGCACAATTGTCAATTAGTATATGGATGTTTGGCAATGGAAAATTATCCTTCGGACTTGCTTTGTTGAGGTCTCGATAATCAACACACACTCTGGTTTTTCCGTCTTTCTTTGGAAGAGGTACAACATTAGCTAACCAGGTGGGATATTTGGTGACCCGTATGACCTTTGCCTCAAATTGCTTGTTGACTTACTCTTTTATTTTCACGCTGATGTCTGTTTTGAACTTTCTTAACTTCTGCTTGATGGGCTGGCATTCCGAATAAATGGGCAACGTATGTACCACCAAATCAGTACTTAGCCCTGGCATATCATCATATGACCATGCAAATATGTCTTTGTACTCATGTAGTAACTTTTATCAAGTCCTCTCTTAGTGAGGCTTCCAAATGAACACTAATCTTTGTTTCTCGAACGTTTTCCTCATCTCCCAAATTAATAGACTCCGTCTCATTCAAGTTTGGTTTGGGTTTCTCCTCATAGTGGCTCAGATCCTTACTAATTTCTTCCAAAACTTCCTCATCCTCGTACTCCACTTCATTATCGTATTCAATTTCTTGTATTACTATCTGATTATTAAGACCAGGCCAAGAATTCCTTATGCATGACACATCATTGAAATCAGCGAAAAATGGACTGTACAAGAAAAGAAAAGAAAAGAAAATAAGTCTATCAAAATGGAGGAAGAAAGAAATTGCATTTCATTAAAATTTTTGAAAGATAACAAGGTTTTGACACGTCCGATAGGCCGGAACACAGAATCTGTATTACAGCCTTGAAATAAAACAGATTTAAGAATAAACATCAAAGCTAACTACTACAACTCCCTTCTGGTTGGAAGAGGAGTAGATTCCCAGTTATTCAGCTTGATCCGGGATCCAACAAACTGGACGTCCATTTTACTTGTGCCCTCAGCTACCTCTACCATGTTCACATCTTCGAACAACCTCTCAAATTTTTCTAACAGCTCCTTATCTGGCCTTATTTCTGCTTGGCTGGGCATGACCGTTGCCAGACGTCTTCTTGTACCCGGCTTGATGAATGAATGGGAGAGTTTAGGGATAGGCTTATGGAGGGTCCATCCATTCTTTTTCAGTTTTTGAGCTCTTTTTGGGCCAGCAATGGTTGGCTTGAAACCCAATCCGAAAGTGTCAATGATACCCGGAAGAGATATCGACTGTGTTATTCCTTGCAGTGAAACTCCTAAACCTTTCCCAGGGAGAAACCCGTTTTTCAACATCTTCGTAGCAACCACGACTGACGGGGAAGCTATCTTGGGCATCAGAATGTTTTCGCCTTTAGATATTTTATCCACAGATATAGTATCCACCACTTGGTATACCCAGGGACCTTTATCACCCTCGACCTTTTCGAACGGCGTGATGATATTTCAAGAATTATCTTCACCATGAACCACTATTTCTTGACGATCCCATTCGAATTTCACCATTTGATGGAGTGAGGAAGGTACATCCTTTGCAGCATGAATCCATGGATTTCCTAGTAGGAGATTATAGGAGACAACAATGTCTAAAACTTGAAATTCCATGGTAAACTCTACTGGTCTGATAGTGAGTTCCAATATGATTTCTCCAACAGTGTTCTTTCCGCCCCCGTCAAATCCTCTCACACATATACTGTTCCTATGGATTCTTTCATGATCAATCATTAGCTTTCCCAGAATAGATAAAGGGCAAATGTTGGCACTTAACCCATTATCAACCAGGACGCGGGTCACCACTGATTCCTCGCACTTCACCGTAAGATATAATGTCCTGTTGTGTTATGTCCCCTCCAACGATAGTTCATCATCTGAAAATGTTATTCAGTTTGCTTCGAAGATTATATTTGTGATCTTCTCTAAATGACTCATTGTGATCTTTTCTGGTATATGGGCCTCGTTCAAGATCTTTATTAACGCCTTACGGTGTTCATCAGAATGAATCAACAAAGATAGAAAAGATATCTGAACTAGTGTTTTCCTCAGCTTCTCAACTATGGAATAATCCTAAGCTTTCATTTTCTTTAGAAATTTCTTGGCTTCTTCTTCAATGACAGCTTTCTTTACATTGGCCGGATTATCTTTTGCAACTTTTGCCTTCCTCAACTCATCGGGAGCGAAACATCTCCCTGACCTGGTCAAACCTTGGGTTTCACAAATCTCCTCCTTGATTTCCTTTCCTTTATACATGACAGTTACCTTGCTGTAATTCCAAGGCAAAATTTTGGTGTTCACGATGGGCATTCGTGTGACTGGCTTGATAACAACTGGCTCTAGCTGCGCTCCTTTTATGGTCAATACGGGCTTTGTACTCACTCCGGGCACTGTCACCTTTACAGGCTCAAGTTCAGCTACCACTGCTGGCTTGCTCACAGATGGCTTGACTGGTATTTTCTTACTTATGACTTTCTCTTACTGCTGCTTGCTTTGATCATCATTACAGCCTGAGAGGGCTTCTTACAATTTCCCCCTTGTACCACCTATATCATATGGTCTCATAGTGCACAGGCAAAGGGTTCTATGTTATATTAGGAGCCTCGGGAGCTTGAACCTCAATTCTTCTAGAGTCGATAAGCTCATGTATTGCAGAATTCAGGTGCGAGCATTTTCCAGTGTCATGTCCTAGGGCTCCTGAACAATATTCACAATGGACAGATTTGTCCAAGTCTCTCGATGGTGGATTAGTGATTTTGGGCTCTATGGGGTTTAACATCCCGAGTTGTCTTAGTCTTTGAAGACTGGTATACAACTCACCCAAGGGAGTAAATGTTTTCTTCATTTGTGTCCTGTCATTCTTGACTCCAAGGTTAGGTCGGAAATTGGTTCCATTGGGATTTTTGTATGTTTTTGGTGGTAGGTATGTGTTTTGGGTGTGGTAAATATTTTGGGGTGCTGGAGTTCGCCATGAAGTAAAAGGTGGTGGGTAGGCTTGGGCGTGATGTACAGAAAACTATGGACCAGGAGGAGGGTAATATTGTTGAGGTGGGCTATATGGTGTTGGTGGGTAGGGTTGATGCGGACAAGGATGATGGTAATATGGATTGGGACCCCTAGACCAAGACCTCCTTTCTATGACTGCCACCTCTTCCTTCTTTTTCTTCCTGGTTGCTCCACCCGTACCTGTCTGGATTGCCTGGTTTGGAGCTTTGATGGCTGAATAGCTCATGATTTTGTTTGACTTCAATCCTTCCTCAACCAAGCTTCCCATTTTAACTACCTCGTTGAATGTTTTTCCAATTGCAGATACCAGATGCCCATAGTACGTTGGTTCCAAAGCTTAAAACAATCTACCATCTCTCCCTCCTTCATCGGTGGGTCTACCCGAGCAGCTTGCTCCCTCCACCTAAAGCCATATTATCGAAAACTTTCTCCTGTCTTTTTCTCCATTTTTGTCAATGTCAACCTATCTGGGATAATTTCCAAATTGTACTGAAAATGGTTTGCAAACGCCTGGACTAGATCGTCCCAAATAAACCATCTGGTATGGTCTTGTCGGGTATACCATTCAAGAGCTGAACCACTGAGACTTTGGCTAAAGTAAGCCATGAGTAATTCATCTTTCCCACCAGCTCCACGCATCTTGCTGCAGAACCCTCTTAAATATGCTACCGGGTCGTCGTGGCCATCATACAAATCAAATTTCGGCAGCTTAAATCCTGCTGGCAGTTGCACTTCAGGCAATAGACATAAATCCTTGTATCTACGCTTACTTGACCACCCAAGCCTTGCATATTACAGAATGATTGCTCGAGGATCTTCATCTTTCTAGCCGTCTCTTCCTGCTTAGGATTTTTAACTGGTTTCTCCTCTTCAGCCATATCAATGAGAGGGGTATAGGAATCACGTTGTCGGAAAGTAGGCTCCAGGGGTAATAATGGTTGTCTTAGATGTGGAATAGTAGTTCATTGGAGGATTTGTGCAAGGTGGGTGGTGGTGGTGCCACATATACAGGGGCGACCTGTGGTGGTGGTGGTGGAACTTTTTTAGGGATTGGAAGTGGTGCTTATGATGTGGTTGCGTAGTACGGTGGATATGTAGGATAAGTGGAGGATGAGTTCATAGTGGGTGGATCTTGTACTGGGACTAGTGGAGGGATGTATGTGTGGTTGGTAGGGTAGGTGGGTAAAGGTTGTCCCTTCGCCAAGCCTGGTACATCTCAGCCATTTGTTGTTTGAGCTTATACATTTCCTCTTTCATGCTATTCACATCCACTACCTCATCTTCCTGTACTGGATCTATAACTGTTGCTTCAATTTCCTGAGTAATTTTCATTTGTCATATTCTTGGAACGAGTATTGTAATTGTGAGTTGCCAGAATGCCAGTTACTAACCACTTTATCTGTTACTCAACAACGACAAACTTGTTAGTGGTTAGGCCATAACGGGTAAATATTACGGATTAAGAACACAATTTTGCTTGGCAATATGCGTCATCCCGGCCTCATTGTCTTTTTGATTCTTTTATTTTCGGCTTTTTCTTTTCCTTATATTTATCACTACCGACGTTCTTTTTCTCTCCTTTTTTCAATTTTCACTTTTTATTTCTTTTATTGTCCCCCTATTTTTTTTTTCATTGATCGGTCCTACATATTTGCCTATCGCACAAGTAGAAAAAGAATAATAATGATAAATTTGAAATTTCTCGACTTCATTAATAACCAATCATTGATTACAAAAATGACATTTTAATGATAATTGTACTACAACCTTCTAAATGTACAAATAAAAATAGAAGATTCAAAATGCATGTCCTAAGAATACATTAAAGACCCTTGTGCCCGCGAGACATCGTTCGGTCTTACCGCGGGCCTATATGCTAATCCCCTTTGGAGTTTATCTAAATCTCTCATCACTTGCTTTACAAATATCATTGCTGAAGTGCAAAATGTGGACTGGGTCATGTCTTCGCATATCTGGCATTTCCGAGTGATATAATGAGCAATGCTGACAATTCTTTCTCTAATCATTCCTTTCTCTTGAAGCAACCTCCCTATTTGTTTGGCACGAGCATCTAAAGTCTGTTGGCTTTTCTCTTGAAGTTGCTGCAGTTCCATTTCTAACCGGGCCATGGCCATATAGCAGTGTTCTCTTTCTATGTCAAACTCTTTTACTTGTTTGCTAATTTTGACCTCGACCATGACAATCTTTTTCCTCAACCGGGCAACTTCAATATTATGTTCCTCTTTCAATTGTTGGATAATTCGAGACCTTTCTTCAGCATTTCTAGCCAATTGTTTCTGAATCTTGATTAATTCTTTTTCGGCTTTGTCTAGATCAAAATTGTAGTCGTTCACCTTTCGCCGCAAATTATCAATCAGTTTTTCATCCCGGGCATGTCGAGCAGGGGTTTCAGTTGCTGCTTTCATTTTCAAAATTTGAGCTTTTAATGCCTTATTTTCCTTAATTAGTTGTTTCTTTTCACCCTCATCGACCGCTGCTTGTAGGCTGCTATCGAATTTGAGGTCTTGAACTTGCTTTTCTAACATACTGATTTTTGCTCGGTATTCCTTCTCTTTAGCCAACCAATCCCATTGGTCTTTTGACAGCTCGGCAAATTCTTGAATGTGAGGTCTCTTCATTGGTCTTTCATGCTCAAAATCTCTTCTGTACCATGCGGAATAACCAAGTGACACTTCACCTCTGGCCCGATCCCTTACACAAGTGTCCACTTTCAAATATTGGCACTCATTCCATATTTTTCGGACTTTTGCCTCGGGAAATTGCCCATCGGGACTAATATCTATCACTTGAATGCTGAGAACCCCATCTTTTGGCACTATTTGTTATCTTTCCGAGTTGCCGTAATACTCGATACGACGCATAAGGTTGGAAACTTTTGAGTCCCATTAAAAGAAAGTACGATCCTTCTGTTGGCATGTATATGACTTCATCGATGGGTATCCATCAGACCCATTCGATCAAACTAGCAGTAAGAGATCGAAAATATGTGATCCAACCTTTAGACCCCTCTGGCAACTTGGCTCCTTTTATCCTCATGTAGAATTCTACTATGCAAGTCTTTTCTAATGATCCATAACTCAGAAATTGAGGGTGATGGCATAAGTGTTCGATCATCCACATCTGTAATAGCAAATTGCACCCTTCGAAGAAATCATCTCCAGCTTTACAAGTTGTGAGAGCATGAAAGATATCGGCCACTATCATTGGCGCCAAAGTACTATTGTCCTGTGTAAGGAGAGTACTGATAATCCCGGCAACTCTAATGTCGATGTTCCCGTCTTTCCTTGGAAATATTATTAAACCCAGAAAGGCTACCATGAAAGCAAAATGCCTATGTTCCTCCCATTTAGCCCGATTTGCGTTACTACAGAGTTTGTTCGTTGGGTTGTTAAATCCTCCAACGTGACCATATCTACGGTATATGAAGTTCATAGTGCAAAACCCGTGGACCAAATCTTCATTCTGAACGCTTCGGGCTTTCTTCAAGGAATCGAGGAATCTGTGTACAGTGATAGCTCTTGGAGCAACCGAATATTTGTCTTTCAAAGGGACTTCATTTTTACTGATGTAATTGGCAATCTCTTCTAGCATCGGAGTGATAGTCCGAAAAGTGGAGCACATGGTGTACGGTATCCCAGCAGGTGACCAAGGCTCGAATAATGTCTCCCCGGGGTATGATATCTAACAACCCGGTAAGACCTATTAAATATTTCTTGACCTCATCTTGTCCATCTTGACCCAAGTCATTCCACCATAGTCGTAACTCCAAAGGGATCTTATTCATTAGTGAAAAAGGTTCATTTTGCATTGTGCTCATCCTGCACAATTATTAAAGGTGATTTAACCACATATTATTTGACCTAAAAGATAAAAATATTTTTTCAAAGGAAAATTTCTTTTCATCATTTTTCAAAAAAAGTCCCTATTTGCGAGTACGGCCTTTCAACACTTCTTCCAAAGATTTTAAGGCTTTATTTATTACTTAGGGAAAATGACTCAAAAGTAGTCATTTTTGCGCAAACAAGCCTTTCGGCGTCCTTTCGGAACATTCGGCTATTTTCAAAAACAGCATCACTTTGATTTATTAATATTTTTTTGGTTATTTTTTTGAAAAGGAGTGGTTGGACCCATCAAGGATTGCCTACGTATCTCACATCCGGTGAGAATCAAACCAGCGTAGTTCGGTCAGATTATTTTTAAACCAAATATTTTTAATTTTGACAAAACTGACTTAATCCAACTATTTTTGATAATTTCGGCAGAGTTTTGTTAGTATTTAGACATCGGTTTTTTTCTAAAATTCCTATTTTTCTCTTCTTTTCTTGAGGTATTTAGTCGGTTAGCATAATGGCCCAGGATAAATAAATATAACACATAATCATGCTCGGTCTTTTCATATTCGGGTTACCTATCTTAGATGGACCCAACCCCTGTGTTGAATTCCCTAAGTTGGATATGATGCAACTAATCGTCCTAATTCTAGGCTCAATATCCTGATTTTTTCATTGGTGCTAGACTATGTATCCGACCGGACAACTCGGATCGAGGAGGGGGCTACGTACCGGGGACCCGCGGGATCGTCCAGCTTTGTAACTTTTCCGACCTTTGTTTCTTATTTGGTATTGACTTAACAGAAAAGGGAGTCTCAACTAGTAAGCACATCCCCGGAGGTAAGAAGAGAAGGGTTTTCGGCACAATTTTATATACAATTCACATAATATCAAAGCGGTATAGCACATTAATCAAAACATATAATGAAATTAGATATAAGCAAAACATCAATTGAAATGAGCTCGAATTCTTAAACCCTGAACCGAAGTTCTGGGTTTCTTATCTGCAGCAGAGTCGCCAGAGCTATCACACCTCCTTTTCTACCGCTATTACTACATCCCAAGAAGGGATATAATAAAAGGAAGGAGTTTTTCCAATTAAAGGACAGTCGGAACATGATTTATTTATATAGATTCAGAGTCACCACTTGAGAGATTAATGGTGTCCCAAGTCACCGGTTGAATCCTGAACCGAGGAAATATGACTCTGTTACAGTATGGGAATCAAAAATCCGGATAAAAAATTCTGTTAACCCAAGAGAAGGTGTTAGGAACTTCTGAATTCCGTGGTTCTAGCAAGGTCGCTCAACTATTGTATTTGTTTTTATCTGATTTCTTTATATGTTTTGTTTTTATGTGCATATATTAGTGTTCCGCTTTATCATTTTTAAAAGAATTACAACATCGTGAAAAGGCATTTCGGGCCACACCGTACCAGTACGCCTGCGGCTTTTAATACATTTCGACTTTGTTGAGATTTGGATTTGGGTCATATAAATGTGCACCCATATTAGGAATGTACATTAAATTATGCCTAATGATGTCTATTCTTGTTATATTTGGGAAAGATCGTGAAATTGTCTAAACGATCCTTCCGAGTCTAAAGCTTTAGTTATTATTTGGGGGCCCAGTGTGTTTTCATCTTGTAACGAGGCTTGTCCCTTTTCAGTTTTAAAAGGTCAATTCTATTTGTGCACTATATTTTCTACTTCTATTTTTTTTCTTCCTAATATAACTGTTTTGCAGCAGTTTCACACTATTAATTATTAGAGCCCATGCCATTATTCATTACAGGGCCTAGACTTTGAACTAGCTTAACAGTTTGCACCTAGGTGTAACTGGACCTCTGGAGCCCAGCGAACACTTCCATTTCTGTCCACAAGCATAAATGCCATTTTAATTTGATCTAGGCCTGGATTCACGATTAGGCTCGAATTATTTACATCTAAAGCAGACTAGGGCTAATTAACATTCTTATAGCAGCACTATGAACAAATATTAATCAGTATTAATAAGTAATTGTTTCTATTAATGCTAGTTTACATTTGAACACTACTGATTTCGATACTATCAACTTAACTAAGAACCTTGATACATAGTTTAAATCAACGTTGTTAACAAAGTCTGATTATGAATTATCTATCTGTTGAGACACTATTTTGCAGAGTTATTTTGCTCTTATTTAACTGAAAACAATATTCTAAATTTCAACTAAAACATTCTCGAATTACTACTATCATTACAACCATATTTAAATTACCATATCACAACAGTTTGTAGCTAAACCAATTTTAACAGTGATAAAATAGTAACACGATTCAAAATTCAACTACTCATGCTTTTCGAATTAATTGATTCTGATTCGGAACTTGATTAACAAAATATCTAAGTATTAGTATTACACGTCTAATTTTATAACAGTTATAAATCTAGGTGATTTGACTAAGTTTAGGCCAGTTTTAGTTTTAGATCTAAGTGATCATTTAACTGATTTGTTTAATACGTTTACTATAGTACTATCTACTACTACTTTAATCTAAATTGAGTTTGTATAGTCCAGTACTTATTACAACCCAATTACTACATGAATTACACAAATCTACATATTTAGCTACTAAACATAGAGATGCAATTACAAGTGAAATTAAACAACAATTTTTCATTCCTTCATTTGCATTTCAATTACAACTCCAGGGCGTAGTAGTGTACCTGATTCAAGTGACAAAACAATGAGTTCTTGAGGTGGAGAAGAAGGAAAATCAGCAAAAGCAGCAATTAGATATCAACAGCAGTAGAAGTGGGTTATCACAACAACAACTACCAAACATCAGAATAGATAACCCAGCAATTCAACCAAGAAAATAGGAAAACCCAGCAAATTCGATGGAAACCAGTGAAGAACAATCAATAGAAATTCCAGAATAACACTCGAACTAGTAGTAATTGAAAATCAACGGTATTTCAGTGTGTATTTGGTATATTTCAGTGTATATAAACTTTTGAACCTTTGAAATTATGCCTGGAGGGGTCTATTTATAGAGTAGAATGGGAGGGAAATTTGAATTAATTATTCAGATTTCCCACCCCCACTCTTTTTGATTTATTTCAGTTAAGTATAAGGTATTTTTAATAATAATACACTTGAACCCCTGCTAGAAAGTTCCAGGATATTCTATACCATTCTATTAGGTGTTAATGCCTTTGTTACCCTCACTTGTTAAGGCTTATTACCTATTTACCATTTAACTATGCCTGAATCACCCTTTTTTATTCTACTAATTACACCAAAACCAGGCCCAATTGACTTTTATGCCCTTATTACTTCTAAGTTATCTTCAAAATTACCATTTTCTATTCCCATTTTACCCCTTATATCTCATATGTATTTACTCAACCTATCTTAGGTCTGTTACGACCTTGGGTAGCCAACAGTGTTTAAAATATAACCCCTAGACTTAACTTTATATTTTAACCAATTTTAGACTAAGTAAAACCCTTTCAGAGTTAACCACTTTACAAAAATAACCACAAATGAATTTATAAGTCAGAAGTCAAACTGTGTTGCAACGATAACTACATTAATCATTTGCACATATAGCCTTAATGTGACTTAGTACTCAGAAGTTCAGAGTAGCCAAACATATAAACTGTATTGCAATAATAGCCAATTTCATGTACTTGCTCATATAACCCTAATTATAACTAACTTTTAATTAATCAGAATTCAGAGAGACAAATTGATAATAGCTGAGTCCTAATTAATCAAAACCCTTAGTCAAGAAAAGATCTATTGAACAAGAGCATCAAACAACTAACAACATGCGATTTAACAAAATAGCTATAATCAGAATCAAAAGAGTACTTAATCAATTTCAAATATACACAGAGATATCTTCTAAACATGCAATAGATTCAGGCTTTAACGAATAATAACACAGAAAGAGTGAAGCATAGAAACAAGAATGGTTCAGGGTACTTAGCCTTTGGTGTTCCTTTTTTCCTTTTTCTTTCTTTCTTCTTTTTCTTCTTTTCCTTTATCTTTCGTCATTTTCTTCATTTTCTTCTTCGTTTTCCGGTGGTTCAGAGACTTTGAGTCTCTTTTTGATAGTCGATCTTCTTGGCAGACTCTTGGAGTCCTGTTTGGATGTTAAAGAATGGTATTTTGGATCTAGGTTGGATTTGCAAAGGTTTTAGGTTTGGAGTGTCCGTCGGAGTAGGGGTCCGGCGAAACCTTTTTGAATATTTTATCAATAGGGCTGATATTCGAGAGGTGGGACGTAGGTGGGGTGATAGAGAATTTCAAGGTGGTTCTGGGGTGTAAAGGAGGGAGACTGGTTCATTGTTTGGTGGTCACCGGCTAGGGTTCCGGCGACCGGAATTTCAAGATTTTGGGAGATGGTGGGGTATTTGGGTAAGGCTAGTGGGATAGGGTGTTAGAGGTGGAAGAGGAGGTTCAAGGGTGAAGGGCCTGGTCAGAGAAGATAACCAGTGATAGACCACCAGTAGGGTTTCGGTGGCCTGTGTAGAGGAGGAGGAGGGAAATGGGGCGGCTAGGGTTTGTGTTTGAGAGATGAGAGAGTGTATAATGAGGGATTATGAATGAATGGGTATAAGTATATATTGAACTTTTATTATTAATTTCTAACCGTTAGATTAGATGAGATGAACGGCCAGGATCAATTTGGCCTTTAAAAGACGATGTTTGATTTAAATGTAGCCTTCTTCTCGTCCGTTAGATTAGTTACTTGGACGGCTATGATGAATTCAATTAGACGATGTCGTTTGGTTTAATTGTAACACTGATTTCATCGATTTGATTAATTAAACAGACGGTTGTGATCGTTTCCATTAACGATGTCGTTTTGTTCAATAGGCAATCGTTAACTTTGGTCCGTTTGATTGAATATATCAACGGTCCAGATATTATTTTCTGTACGTCGTCGTTTGGTTTTTACAAGGGCTGGCCGGTTCAATTTAAATCTGGGCCAGGTCTGTTATGGGTGTTAATTGGGCTAGTATTTATGAATTTGGCCCAAAATGCCTTGTATTTTTTGTATTGTTGTATTTATCTTGTTTTTTTGTATCTTTCAAATTGTATTTATTTTAATGTTTTCATGTATTTTATATTTGTTTTCCTTATTATTTTTTTCTTAATGTATTTATCCCTTATATTTTGTATTTTTTTATATTTTCTTTGATTTTCTAATTTTCTTAGTAATTATCCTATTGATTCAAACTTGCATTTTTTGTTTTAGTTTTCTTTACTTCATTTCCAACAAATAAAAATAAGCATTGATAGTTTTACACAATAATCAACAAATTTTCAATCAAAAATCATTTTTGTTTATGTATTTTGGAATTAATTGCTTGGGGCAAAAATCACGTGCTCACATTAGTCTAAGATCAAGAGATCTTTATTTGGTTGTAATGTAGGCTAAGGGATTGGTAGGATATATTTGGATATACTGACTACCCTCCCTAAGTACTTTTAATACAATCTTCCTTTTAATCCATTTTCTGTGTTCAACCCAGTCATTCTCCCACACTTGTGTCATAAGCTATCCCCAATTTTCTAGGTGCAATTAGTTTTTTTTTCTTGCTATGCAATATTGTAGGACCACTTATTTACAAGGTCATCCTCTATATTTCCAGACACACACAAATTATTTTTTAATAGCCATTGCACCCTTCAAGTATTTTCCTGGTTTCCTTTTTTCTGCTTCCCTATCACCCCACACTTCGACTTTTACATTATCTTTAACAACTCAAGTGCTTCTAGGAGGCAAATGATCAAACTATTCAACACATGGATACAAGTTATAACAAGGTTACCAAAGAATGAGGCTTAAGCTCAAAGGGGTTAACTATGGTAATATGTACAGGTGGATTTATAATTAGACTGACTACACAAAGAAATGCCTCAATCATCTCTAAAATCAAATAACTTCTATTTCACTTTGCAAATACATAGGGCAAGTTCTAGGTATCACATGCAAGCACAGAATACATTTAATTCTCACACACACTTGGCACGTAACTCATTTTGAATTAGTTCGTCACACGCTCACATGAGCATTCAAGTACGACAAGGTGTGCACAATTAAGGTACAATTATGAGTTTACACATGAGCCTATACGTCACACTCTCAAGTTTGTTTAATTGTTAGCAGGTGTATACATCAAAAGGGTCCTACCCTTACCTATCCTAATCCAAGAGAGTCTTCAGAGTCCAAAAAAAATCTACCTAACCCGGTTCAAGAAAAAGCCCTTGGAAAAGAACCATGGTCAAAAGCAAAACCAAGGGGAAATTACTACACTACCTAAAAAGAAAAAAGAAATAAACAAAAAAGACTACATGGACTACTTCCCTCAAGAGTAATGTCCAAGTGGTCCGTCCTTAGGAAGATTCCTTTACCTTTTTTTTATGTTTTTAATAACCGACTTTGACCCTCAAGTGACCCATCGACAAGTGTTCGTCCGTTGGGCCAAGTCAGTTATGTATAAGATGATACAACAATCCAACTATAGAATAACAACATGCACAATATATATGTACACTACAAAATAACACAACAACAAGTCTCCCACCCCACACTTAAAATCATGGCATGTCCCCATGTCATAACAAAAATAAAGGGCAGTAGGGTAAGAAGACTTTCCTGAGTATCAGTCGGAGTCGCAAACCGTGCTGGGGTCCATATGAAAAACCTTTCCCAATGCACGAAACCATGCCATCATGCGGTTCTCGGACCTGTCCTGTCGCTAAGACATAGCATCCATCCGCACATGCAAGCCATCTACCAAGGATCGAAGGTCCTCGAGCTCCTCCTCACAGAACGTAGCATAGGCTGGTGGACTGTGATCTAGAGAGTTCTACCATAGTGTGGGGATGCCCAAAGGATCCGACTCCATCATAGGACCTCTTGAAGGGTGCCATTGGTGCTGGGGCTTCAACCTCATCATCAATATCTATGGTCGTGGGCGCATCTCTGCCCACTAAGATCCTAGAAGTCCGGAAAGGTATCTTTGCGGGCGATGTGCCATCAATAATATAGGTGGGAACGCCCTTAAACAGACATAATCTAGTCACTAATGAGGGGAAATAAAACCCCTTAGACTGCAGCGAGGATCGGAGGATCATTTCAACACCAATAAGCCGCGCTGAATCAAAGTCACGCTTGGTGACAAAGCACCCTACTTGTGGGCAGGAAGCGGCTGCAAATGATGTTAAACCAGCACTTGGCCTCGTGAGTGAATGACTTGGAGTGGAGGGTGATATTTTCCTGTATCCAAGTTGGTTGACCATTCGCGCAGAATGTTTCAATCATGGTATCCCAAGTGACCCCATAATTGTCTTGGTAATTATCAACATCACCTCTGAATTGGGGCAACTGCAAAACCTGGTGAATCTTAGTAATGGAGGCATCCACCACCTTTCCACGTACAATTACCTCCCGACAAAAATATTCCGGGCAGTTTGCATAGAATTCTTGGACTAGCATCAGATTCATTGTTTCGGGCTCATCAAACAAAAATTCCATCTCCCTCCATCGTATCTCGTCATACATGTATGGACTTTTTGTATGGAGGGCAGCCCTATCAACATCAATTTCCGGGACAAAGGTTTTTGTGGCTTTCGCATGGAATGCATCCTCTGCCCGGACACTGGCACCTAGTTTCATCATATGTAGGCCCTTGGGAAGTACTAGCCGAGCCTCTTCGCCTCTTTTGTGCCATTGTACTTGCAACAAGACAAGGAAACTATCAAATGAATCCTAAATTGGGACATGTGAATGGTTACTCAGACTTCACCATGCGCTGGCACTAAACAGTTATCATTGGCCAATAATGCCACAACACCCAATTGCTAAGTGGCCCTAACTGGCCAACCCTTACTACGATTACTCCACACCAATATCAACATGTCAAATTCTCCCATAATACCCCCACACAACCCATCATCAGTGAAATATGTCAATCACCACCACCACAACCAAATAAAATGATCACAAAGTGCTCCAAAAGGTACAACAAATCCCCAAATTTTTTGCCATATAGGCCCAACCACCAAACATCGCCCTAAAATTGTTGTTAGGTCTCCAAAAACATTACAAATCCCCCTCCCCCCACAATTTAAGCACCATGAAACCCAACATCTAATCATCAACCATGGCTAAAAGAAGCAAATAAAAGAGAAAACAAAGAAAAAGATACAATTTATACACTACAACACAATCTAGGGTTAGGAAAACTAATTTACACTAACTATTTGAAGAGAAGAGAAGAGAAGAGAAGAGAAGAAAGCTTACCTTGTAGATGAGATAAGGGAGTGGAAGAAGAAGAAATTTGGGGAAGAATGGGGGTTAGGGCTTGGGAGGAAGAACATAAAGATGAAAAAGATAAGAGAATAGAGAGAAAAGGGGGTTACGCCGTGTGGTTGAAGTGGGTGATAAGGGGTGGGGTAAGGTTAATTAAGGAGGGGAAAAAAATAAAAGAAGGAATAAAAAAATGAAAAATTCAGAAAACTTACATGACAGGGCCCGTCGCTGGATTAACGCGGTCCTACTGCGGTCACGGTGGACCAGGTTTAGAGAGCTTGCGTGGCTTGGACCGCAGTAGAAAAACATTCAGAGCAGTGACGCTTGGACCATAGTGGGAAAACTTTAGAGAGTTTGTTCGACCGCGGTTATGCCCGGACCACGGTCAGGGCATTTTCTTGGTAGTTTTTTTAATTTTTTCATATGGTTATACATTACACTTACAACAAATTTGTGGGTTGCCTCCAACGTAGCGCTTGATTTAACATCGCGGCATGACACAAATAGTGGAGTTCCTACTCCTCGTTCTCGTATTGGGGTTCTTCGAAATGTGACACCACTGTATCCCCTTTTTCTTCAGCTGATCCAAGGTAATGTTTTAACCTTTGTCCATTGACGGAGAATTTGTTTGTCCCATCTTATTATTCAATCTCAACCGCTCCACTTGCAAACATTTGCACCACTCTGAAAGGCCCAGACCATCGGGATTTCAACTTGCTCGAAAAAAATCTCAACCGTCAATTATACAATAGTACCATATCACCGGGTTTGAAATCTCTATCCATGATGTGCTTGTCATGGATTTTCTTCATCCGTTTCATGTAAATCCTCGTGCACTCAAAGGCTTGATACCGAAATTCTTCTAGCTCATGCAGATCCGTCAGTCGATTTTGTCCAGCTGCTTCGGGATCCATGTTCAATTGTTTAAATGCCCACGAAGCACAGTGTTCTAGCTCCATCGGTGGATGACATACCTTTTCAAACACCAACTTGTATGGTGACATACCTATTGGCATTTTTAACACAGTTCTGTAGGCCCAGAGTGCGTCGTCCAGCTTTTTTGCCCAATCCGTTCGGGTTGCATTCATATTCTTCGTTAATACACTCTTAATCTCCCTGTTGGACACTTCAACTTGCCCACCGAACTGTGGATGGTAAGGAGTATCCACCTTATGGTGCACATCATATTTACCAAGAATTTCTCGAAGGCTCTATTTCAGAAGTGGGTGCCTCCGTCACTGATGATCGCCCTTGGTATTCCAAAGCTGGTGAATATGTGCTTCTTCACGAATTCGCCCACCACTCGTGCATCATTGGTGGGCAAGGTTGCAGCTTCCACCCATTTAGATACATATTCCACCACCACAAGTATGTACTTATTACCGAATGAGCTGACGAGGGACCCATGAAGTCTATCCCCCACACGTCAAACACCTCTACTTCTTAAATCAGTTTTATTAGCATCTCATGGTGACGAAAAATGTTTCCTATCCTCTGGCATTCATTATAGCCCTTTACCCAGAGGTGTGCATCTCTAAATATAGTTGGCCAGAAGAATCCAGCCTCCAGCACCTTCGTAACTGTTCTAACCCCTCCAAAATGTCCTACATATGCTGAAGCGTGACAAGCCTGCAAAATCAAAGATTGTTCTATCTCACGGACACACCTACGGATAATGTTATCAACATAAATTTGAAACAAATGAGGTTCATCCCAATAATACATGCGGCTATCACAAAAAAAGGTTTTCTTTGGACAGAAGAAAGGTCATTAAGAACAATACCACAAGCCAGGTAGTTTGCAAAATCTGCATACCATGGCGCATCCTCAAGACTGGATGCGAGCAGCTTCTCATCTGGAATGTTTTCTAGAATTTCTTCGACCTTGACTGATTTTTTAGCTCCTTCAATTCGTGAAATATGGTCAATGACTTGATTTTTTGTACCCTTACGGTCACAAATTTTGAGGTCGAATTCTTGAAATAGTAGCACCCAATGAATCAGGCGCGACTTGGACTCCTTTTTCTCAATAAGGTACCTGAGAGCAGCATTGTCAGTATACACAATAACCTTGGAACCAATCAGATATGATCGGAACTTGTTAAAAGCAAATTCGACTGCCAACATCTCTTTCTTCGTCACTGTGTAGTTGAGATATGTACCGCTTAGCATTCTGCTTGCATAGTAAATTAGGTGCATCAACTTATCTTTTCTCTGCCCTAAGAATTCTCCTATAGCATAGCCACCGGCATCACACGTGAGCTCAAATGGTTGCTTCTAGTCGGGTACAACAATGATAGGTGCAGTTGTCAGCTTCTTCTTCAGTTCCTCAAATGCCTACCTACAATTATTAGAAAACACAAAGGGCTGATCCTTTTCAAGGAGTTTGCATAATGGGTTAGCAATTTTGGAAAAGTCTTTTATGAAACGCTGGTAGAACCCGGCGTGACCAAGGAAACTTCTCACCACCTTGACTGAAGTGGGCGGTGGTAACTTCTCAATCATATCTACCTTAGCATGGTCGACTTCAATACCTTTTCTGGACTCTCGATGTCCAAAGACTATTCCCTCTTGTACTATAAAATGTCACTTCTCCTAGTTTAGTACCAGGTTTCTCTCCACACATCTTTTGAGCACTCTACTTGAGTTGTGAAGACAGTCTTTGAATGAATCTCCCACCACGGAGAAGTCATCCATAAAGACCTCCATAATGGCCGCCACCATATCTGTAAAGATGGCTAGCATGCACCGTTGAAAAGTCGCAGGTGCATTATAAAGCCTAAAGGGCATTCTCCAAAAAGCAAAGATGTCATAAGGATAGGTGAAGGATGTTTTCTCTCTATCTTCGGGGGCTATTGAGATCTGATTGTACCCCGGATATTCATCTAGGAAACAAAAGTGTGATCTACCAGCCAACTTATCCAGCATTTGATCAATGAAAGGTAAGGGAAAGTGGTCCTTGCGGGTGGCGGTGTTTAATTTTTGGTAATCCATGTAGATTCACCACCCTGTGACTGTACGAGTTGAGATCAACTCATTGTTGTCGTTTTTCACAATAGTCATCCCCCTTTTTGGGACACACTGGACAGGGCTGACCCAATTACTATCAGAGATGGTGAAAATGATTCATGCATCTAACTATTTCATCACCTCTTTCTTTACAACATCTTTCATGTTAAAGTTCAGCCTTCGCTGGTGTTCCCGAGAAGGTCGGTGCCCTACTTCCAATAGAATCTTATGAATGCAAAAAGCTGGGTTGATACCCTTTATGTCTGCCATGGTCCAACCAATGGCAGTCTTGTTATCCTTCAGTACCTGCAAAAGCTGCTCTACCTGCACATCTAGCAAACAGGATGATATAGGTAAAGTCGAATCAGGGCCTAGAAATTTATACATGAGATGATCTTGGAGTGGTTTCAGCTCTACCTTGGGTGGTTCCTCTATTGATGGATTGGCTGGAGGAGAGACCCTTTTCTCCAGATCAAGGGACCGAACTTAGATTCCCTTGACCAAAACCCTCAACCTTACAATGCCATTACCCATTCAGCTAACCCGTCTCCATCCATTTCATCTAAATTGTCAGGCATGCCTCCAATGGGTCCCTCACAATTAGGGCCCTATCATCCTCTTGTAGAACTACATCCACTACTTCCACTAGAGAGCAATTTGCATATTCGCTGGGTCTCCTCATTGATTGTTGAACATTGAATATGACTTCTTTATCATTCAACCTCATTTTAAGCTCCCCAGTTTCACAATCTATCAGTGCTCTTCCAGTGGCTAAAAATGGTCTCTCCAAAATAAGGGGTATCTCCTCATCCACCTGACAGTCCACAAAGTCTGCAGGGAACACAAACTTCCCCACTTGAATTAGCACATCATCAAGAATACCAGTAGGTCTTTTCACAGTGCGATCAGCCAGCTGGAGTAGCATAGAAGTCGGCCTGGCCCTAATAATGCCCAATTTGGCGTATATTGCCAGCGACATCAAATTTATGCTGGCTCCCAAATCATATAATGCCTTTGAAAAGTCATAACTCCTAATAGTGCATGGAATAGTAAAGTTATATGGATTAGACATCTTTTGGGCTATCGATTTTGCCACCACTGCGCTGCAGGTTTGTGTCAGAGTTACGGTGGATAGATCCTTAAAATCAAACTTCCTTGACATTAAATCTTTTCTCGGGGTCTGAGAGTACTTCTATTAGTTCTCCAGTCCTCAAAGAATTTCTAGGCATACACCTGCTTTCCACAAGATTTCAACCGTTAGAATTTCAATGTAAAGATTGGTAAAGAGAAAACGGATTACACTTGGAATTTTTGTATTTCTTATAATTGTAATTGATAACACTGTTAATTCCCCGACAACGGCACCAAAATTTGATCACGCTCAACTAAGTCTCACAAAAGACTACACGGGCGTTGCAAATATAACCTTAGTATTATTGCCCAGAGTCGAACCACAGAGAATTAACATATCAATTACCACTGTCGGATTTACTCAATTCACACAACCTGTTTTCCCAAAACTTTCTGATTCATAATGGGTGATTTTCTAACAACTAATACTAAAAGTAATGAATAACTGAATATTAACTAAACTTGATGTGTAAATAATATAAAGAAGGTCTAAGGCAATGGTTTTCCCCATTGGTACTTTCCTTGGTTGTATATGTCTTATGACTATGATTTAGCTATCTCTAACAACCATAAACTCACCATCTATCATAATTCTTTCTCAAATAATTATAATAATCTACTAGACGCACTTTATCAAGCTATGCTAGCTAATTTCACAATATGGTTCACTTAGATTGCACCCGGGGTTTTGTTATCTCTAATCCAACCCCTAAACCCTCGGTTATGACTCTCATCTATACTCCGGGAGTGATGTTGTTCATACAATCACCTATATATGCACTCTCTCTCAAGAAGATACACAATAAATAGGAACGGATAATTGAGGGGCCTTTCAACTAATCCACAAACAAAATATAGATGAACAATTAAAAATTAACAACCAAATCTAATTGTATTGATAAAACAACTAAGTTATTCCCAACAGGTTCCACCACAACCTTAGGTTAGGGTTTTTAGCTACTCGCGACAATGGGGAAATCAAATACTATAAGATTCATAATTATAAATTGCAAGAAAATAAAGAAGAATAGAAATAATGATATTTTGGGTGATCTCTCTCACTTGTTTTTCTTTCCAAAGTACTCTCTAATAATGTTACATACCTCCCTTGGGTGAGTTCTAGTATTTAAATAAGGTTTTGGGCTAAGAATTTCGGAATTTGCACATAAGTCCTTCAATTTCCCATCGCCTGCCGCGGTCCTACCGCGGCCGCGCTAGGACCTCGACCAAAAGGCCTCTCTGAATCTCACATAGTTGCTCACTGCAGTCCGACCCTTCAAGCGTAGTTTGTGTATTTCACATGGTTCATTTGGCGACTTTTGAGCGAGCGGCTTCTTTTTCTTCCATAAATGATCCAAAATAACTCCATAGCCTTCTTCTCATGTATGTAACCTGAAAAACATGAAAAGCACTAATAAGAGCATTTTGCTATCACTTTTACAATAAAAACTCTACAAAAAAATGGTTCTTTTGAGTCTTAATCATAGTTTAATTCACCTATTATCAATTATTTATTATCTCTACCCTCATTTGCATGCAAAATCAAGCTATTCATATCATGGTGAAGTATGAACTATCTGAGTCTAATGAATCATCTTTTTTAGTCAACTTGAATGGGGGAAAATTAATTTTTTTTATTGAGAGAGTTTGTTTTAATTACTGTATTAAATTGCGTGAATCAGTTTTCAAGTTTTGGATATACTTCTACTTATGTTAGCAAGTTAATAAATAGCTAGTTTCCTAACAAAACAAGAGTAGATAAGTGGTATTTGAAAAATATAGTGACAAATAGATCTTGGGTAAATGACTAGGATGCAGTCAAGAAGTGCATTCTTTATCTTTTGGAATTTTTTATTTGCCCTTCTCACAAAGACCATGTGTCTTTTATAGACAACTTTAGGTTCTATTTGGTAGAGTCTCGTCAGTTTGAGTCATACCCATGGGGTATTAAATCTTTCAATCAGGTTATGGAATCTGTTTGGCATCGTCTAAATCCCATGTACATTCTTATATAATACGGGAATGCTCATTAGCCTTGCAAGTGTGGCTTTATGAGTGTTGCTCGACCGTCAGCACGGATCTTGCTATGAGGTCTTCTGACTCAATACCTCGCATATTAAGATGGCCAGCTACTAAGGGGTAGATTTGATTAACTGCCTTTGAGGAGAAGATGCTCAAGCCTAAGTGGATTAATGTATTTTTTTTTTCAGTTTTGGTTACTATCTACATATACCTTCATAATATCTGCAATCTGTCTACAGTTTCTTCCTTAGTGGAACTAACTGATTTTTTTTCATCATTTAGTTCACAAGCATGATAAGATGTGGAGAATAGATTGGAGTGCTTACTCTACCAAACAAGATTCAATATGAGGATGAACAAGTTGCACAATCATCAGAAATTCCAAATATTGATTCTCCAACATTGGAACCCAAACATACAGATTGTCAAGAGGACAATGAATCTGTGGCTAAGAATCTCAGGAAGCTAAAAAGGGGAATTTAGTAGGTAATATTATTAACTACAATATATTTACATAGTAGCTACAATTTATCTGCATTTTAAAACAGTTGATGTAGTATATATTGTAGTTAAATTATAGTATAATTCTATATTTCTATATTTTTAACTTTAAGGTTGATGGAAAGTTAGCGGATTTTAGGAAGGTTGTATTTGAGGAACTCCATAACCTGAGAGTGTTTATAGATTATTATGTGAAGAGTGTTTTGAAATTGGTAAACATGAGAGATTATGTGGATGGGGCAAAGGTATGAGTTGGCATATATTTATATACCAAAATAAATTAGGACATATGAAATAATATACTAAACCTAACATAAAATCTTTAGTTTGCTGGTAGTTCAACCAAAAATAATGACCAACAACAAGGATTGAACAACCAACAATTTCATTGCTATATTGGTGATCAAGTGCATGTAAGCACAAGCAACACATGTATCTACAAAATACCTACAAATATGTACACTTATTATAATACTTTATAGAACATAGTTTTATTATTCACATTATATCTACAACTTCCTACCTATATCTATAACTTTAGAGGCAGTATTATCTAGTATTATTTACCTTTGTTAATTATAAATTTAAGCTGCAGTTTGTCCGGAACATGTTCCGGGACATGTTGACTTATATCTAGAATTTCAAGAAGCAATTGATGTTGATCAAGCAGGTATAAAATCATGCGGTCATCCATAATAAATACTTATTGTTTATACAATTTTACATTCCTATTAAGTAATTTATATTTTATGTAACAGATATTGAAGATGTCAATGTACACTCCACATTTCACGAAGTGACTGTAGCAGCTCAGACAGAACAAGTCAATGAGAAATAGTTAAATGAAGGTGAAGATGCACAACATGTGGATGAAGTTGGTTCTGAAGGATGAGGCATTAATAAGAAGGGAGTGAAATTGGTTGACTTTGAGTTGCCAGACAACTTAACACAATTGGTTAAGTTCGGAGAGCCCATACCAGATGAAGCAATCCCTATTCATCTACGGAGAAGCAGGCAACCGGGGAAACATGCACGATCACTTTCATACCTCTATATAGTTCTGGAGGCAGCAGCTCTATTGGTCCTAATTTTTTCTACCTCAAGCACCCCTTCATAACTCTTACAGGTAAAAACGTAGATTTTGATGTGTTAGATAAATTCAACAAGTGGTTATACCACCATACTGACAAAACTTCTAAGAGGTATGAATGCTTAATTTGACACTTTCGTTTCAGCATTTTAATATTTAAATATGTAATTTGTTAAGTGGTTTTTTGATTGGACATTTATTTGTTGTTACAGGAGGAAGGCTCCCTTTTCAATAAAGGGTAATCAACTCAACCTTGGTTAGACCTTGGAGTTGAAAAGGTGGTTAAGAATGACTGATTTTATTCCGTCCCTCACCCCAGACAAGTCGTCAATAACTCTATAAGTATCAAAAATAAATTCACAAGATATATTCTGGCTTCTATTTTGTAGTAGAATTGAAGTTATTACCTAATTGTAGTTAATTTGTATTTATGTTGTAGTTTAAGATGAAGATTTACAAATGTGTGCTATAGTTTGAATGTCAATATTATTGAGATCTTATGGTAGTTGATGTTTTCCATGTATTGTTGTGTATAGCAGCTAAAGTATAGTTATTTGTTAGTTTATTTGAACTCTGGCTTTGTAGTTTAAAATGTATCTGCCTTGTTGATAATTGTAGTTACAGTATAGCTTCTCATTGATTTTATTTTACTATGAAACACATTGATGTTATTATGTATAACTTGAGAAAAAGACGCAAATATGGCCCCAACAACAACAACACTAGGTTTACAACAACTGATTGCTTGTTCAAGTCAAAGATTGAACAAATCTATGAGAAGTTCATAAGTACTCCACAAGAACAAAAGTATTTGGTTGTTAAACCCGATGATGATGTTGCAATATATATTCTTGGGTATAGAATTCTTGCTAATATTGCTTGGGATGAAGTTGACTATGTCATCATGCCCGTGAACATTGTAGAGAAGTTCCATTGGTTGTTGGTCGTTTTCGACATAGCGGACATACAACTTTATGTGTATGATTCCATGGTGTCTTCACACAATCATAATGTTGTTGAAGCATGTGTGGACAAGTTTTCAATCATTATCCCTTTGTATTTGTCTTGAACTGATTTCTACGGTAAGCGTAAAGACATTGACTTCAATACCACAAAGGCAAACATTGATAAACCAGTTACAGACCCTCTCAACATATAGTGGTTGGTTGTAGAGATTCCACAGCAAAAGGAAGGATCACTGTACAAAAACTATTCTCTCTTTCTAAATGGTTAATTATTATTTTTATAATCATTTGTTAAATAATTAATTTTTTGTGTCTTATGTAGCAATTGCGGGGTATTTGTGGCAGCTTTTGTGGAGTATGTTAGCCTTGGATATTTGTCAATCCCTTCAGAAGACCTTTCATATATCGACCAACATCGTACATGATATGGAGCTCTCCTATGGAACTATGCTACAAAGAATCAAGACGATGGGTCAATCAGTAAAAGTGAGGTTACCGGAAGGCTAGCAATGAGAAAGGGTGCTCCTGCTTTGAATGAGAAGACTAGAGTCTAGAGAAAGAAGAAATAGAGTGTTGTTTTCTTAGTTTAATTGATGCCAATTTGTAGTTGAAGGAGAATACACTACTTTATGAATACATTTTTTATGTTTTTACTGCAGCAGACCTTATTGTTTTGTTATTTTATGACTATATCTACATTTTATGAAGAATCAATGTAGTTATTATATATATATTTTGTATGTGTATATCATAATTTCTAGCCAATTAACCTTTTGTATATAACTATTAGTTGAAGTTAAATTACACAATAAAAAGAATAAATAAATACTTCAATTATAGAAACCACAATAAATCTGCAAATTGTCTAAAAAAAATTTACAAAGATTATTGTTTAACTACATGTAACTTATATTATATCTACAATATGGAAACCCTTTACATGAATATATTTTTTAATATCAGTTTTATTGTAGATAATAAATATTAATACAAAATTATACTATATCGAAGACAAATTTATATGCCTGACAAAATACATAAAAGCATATTAAACACACATAATAAAATTGTAGTATACTTCATAATGATCTTTAAAAACTTAAATGATTACACAAAAAAATGTGGATTCTTTAACTCACTAACATTAACTACAAAATAACCATTCGAACTACATGATAATTTTTTTTGTGCATTCTTGCAAGATCTTTTGTTATGCCATTCACCTCCACAGTTTCCACATGACACCTTGTACTTATTTGACTTTAGATCATCATATATTTTATATATTTCCTTTTGATGTCTTCCTGGCTGTTTTTTCTCTCTCGTAGGTGGTTTTACTACTTCATCAGATATACGTTGTGGCACATTCCATTTGCTTTCATCAGGAAGAGAATTTATTGGTATTTCATATGTATGGAGTAGGCTCTCCCTTGTGTAATACGGCGAGCAATAATTTTTATATCCTTCATTCCTACCGCTTAAAGTTGCCAAAGCATGCGCACATGGAAGTTAATCAAGTTGGAACTGGCCACAAGTACATTTCTTATTTTCAAGACACAGTGTACAACTTCACACCATCTATCACAGTATAAATAAGATCTGTTTAAGCCCTCATCTACAATTACATAACCAACAGAAGAAAAAAATATTTAAAATTGATAAAAATAGTTTATCTACAATTATCTTCAACTTATCTACAATTTATCTACAAATGATCTGCCATCTACAAGTTACCTACAGTTTGTCTACAATTTATCTATATTCTGGAAATACTTTATATAAAAATATTATTATTGATATCTACAAAATGAAGAGATCTTACCCTAAGTTTCTGAGAAAATGTACTATTTTTCTCCAATTCTTTATTGAATTTGTACCCAAGGTATGTGAAAGTACCCTTTGCCTTCAACAACTTCTCTTTCGTCCAACGTTCAAGAAGTGTCCTCATGTACTCTAATATGTCAAATATAGGCAGCTATCTTGCATATTTTGTTACATCATTCATCGACTTTGCAGTGTTTGATGCCATTATCCAAGTTCTATTCACTGTTGTATGTACTTTTAACCATCTATGATAGCCAATATCATAGAGGTATGATTTAACACGAGGGGCTATATCTTCAATCTTCGACATCCTTTCATTAAATTCATCCATAGTGTATGACCCTGTTGTAGCAAAGTACAATTCATTTAATTGTAGATAACCCTTCTTGAACTTTACACTTATATTTTTCTAAATATGCCACACGCAAGAGTAGTGTGGCACGCCCGGATGGATAATTGATTGCCTTCAAGATACTCTCATTCCTATATAAAACAACACACATTGAAGTTCTTTCACCATATGCTAGCTTGAATTGCTCAAAAAATCACTTCCACGATGCATCGTTTTTTGAATCAACCACTACATATGCCAAAGGCAATATTGTTCCTACATTATTAATAAAAAATTAATTAACTAGCAGTTTTGAAATTGAATATAAAGACACAAATACATATAAACTACAAGATATCTACAAAGATATCTACAATGTTTCTATAGTTTACAAACTGCCTAGAAAATAACAACAAAATAACTATATTTATACCCGCTGCATCCATTGTGCTTGCTGTCAGCATAATTCCCCTATAGGTTGTCTTTAAGAAGGCCCCATCAACCACTACTACTAGTCTACAATATTCCCAACCACTTATTGATGTAGAAAGAGCAACAAACGCCTATAAGAATCATTCATCGGTTGTCTTGTTTAATTTAACAATTGAACCAGGATACGTCTTCTTAAGAGTATAAAAATATTTTGATAATTTATTGTAGGAGTCAGCCGGATGACCTCTCAATAACTGTCAAGCATTTTCCTTTGCCATCCATGCTTGAATGTAGCTTAGGTTCACTCCATGTTAGGATAACATGTCAGTTTGTATGTCATTTGCTGTGTAAACTGTCTTAGGATCACAATACTTTGGCATGACCGTGCTACCAACTACAACTGCGGTATGTTTCTGCTTTATGAATATATCATCCATTAAGGAGCGTGTGTGTTATCGGTTCAAACTACTTATCTTGAATATTGCGGAATCAGTAATTGATGTTGCCTTGAAGTCCCATCTATAGTTTTCACCAACTCATACAAGAGTAGCTTCCAAAAAAACACAATATTTAATACAGATTATAAATATAGGTGCAGAAAATGGCCGGTTTTACCATAAAGTAACATAAACTACAATTTAACTATAATTTTTAAAATATTTTTTTACTTGACAATTACACTACTTTTATTGATATTTTCTCCATACCTTCGATGACTAAATCTTTTAACTCTGAACTAGAACTTGTGCTTCACAGAAAAGTGCTTCATTGTAGTAGCTATAGTTTGTTTGTCCTGATACACTTGTCCTTCTTCAATATCAGTTTGCGTAGAATCTTTTATTATTTCACTTTAATATTCCTCTATAGCTACAAATTATGGCATATCAAGTAACTTTAGGGATCCAGACGAACCTGCATCAATATAAAGGTAAACAGTGTCATTTTAATTTGTAGAAACTTTGTAGATTTTTTGTAGATATAGTTAAAATTTTGTAAACATCCATATTAGGATGTTAGACATTGTATTTAAATTATATAAATGTAGTTTTAAATGTAGATATATTGTAGTTAATATCGTAAAACTATAATTCTATGCAATTTCTAACTATACAACCTGCACTTGTGCTATCATTGGTGATTGCCAATTCCATATTGATATCTCGTGCACTTATTCATAACGGATATGAACCTAAGTGTCACGACCCCAAAACCCGATCGTGATGGCGCCCAGCACATTGCTAGGCCGGCCTAACCAACCATTCATAATACAGAGCTACCAACTCTCACTTTACCCTTTTTGCATTTAACAGTAATAAGAAATGATATAGAATTTAACACAACTGGGAATATATCCCAAAACCAGTAAGCACCTTCAATAGAATCAGGAGTCATAAGTCATGAGCCTCTACCAGAATACAATTGTAATACCGTATACAATTGTGACTACAAGTGCAGAAATGTCTAAAGATAGGATAAGAAAAACGGAAGTATTAGGTCGTGCGGACGCTAGCAGCTACCTTGATAGTCCAAATGAAGCACTCCGAGAAGTTGAGAAGTCAGCCCCGCTGTGATGTACCTGGATCTGCACACAAGGTGTAGAGAGTAGTGTGAGTACTTCCAACTCAGTGATAATAAGCATAGGTAAGACAGCGAAGGTAAGAAAACCCAATAAAGCACTAAGAAAGGCTATACAACAATATCCTTTACCAATTATTAACATGATCAGTATCAGAACCAGCAATATCAGCTAAACAGTACAAGAAGTATAGCTAAATGCAATGCAATGCATGAGCATGACCGCTATAGGGCGTAGCCCGATCCATTTGGGTACTCGTGCTCACTGTGGGGGTTCAGTCTCTGGAGGGGCTCCTACAGCCCAAGTACAATATCAATGATATGCTGCGGCACGCAGCGTGATCCACTACCAGTCCAGCTACATGCAATGCAAACCTCATAGGCACAGAAATATCATTTGAAATCTCTTTTATCAATATCAGTAGAAAATGGCGTTTTCAGAAATATCAGAGTTTTCCAAACCATTTTAGACAGTGATAGCTTAGGACTGGTATCAGAATAACGTGCTATAATTAAATAAACAATGATAACGATTCCCGCGGGATCCCAATAACTGGCTCATAGCCCAAAGATATCCACAACCATCCAAGTAGGAGGTTTACCAGCCAACAACACAGTATAGTATTATCAGGTCGGACTAAGCCATAGTCCCCAATGACATTCGACCCCGCACTCACAGGAGAGTACGTGTCTCGCCTCGATACAGCGTCACATAGTGATATACCGGGGTTTCGAACCCGCTGGTCACCACCCACATCCATTACTCACCTCGACTCGGCTCGAAGACTAGCCCGCAATGCCCTTGCCATGAGAATCAGCCTCCACGGGCGCAGAATCTGATCAAAACCAATAGAAATGCATCAAAATAGGCTAAAGGAACATAATCAAATCGAAACAACTCGAATTATACCAAAAACTACGAAGTTGCCAAAACCCGACCCTCGGGACCGCTCCTCGAAAAATCACAAAAGTTACATTTTCAGAATCCTTATCTCGATACGAGTCCATACATATAAATTTTATCAAAATCGGACTCCGTTTGCCCATTCAAATCAATGGTTTCAATAACCCAAGCTTAGAGCAAAAACCTCCATTAATACATCTCAAATCCTCCAGTTTTAGGTGTTAACTCCATAATTTAATTATATAATAACATAAATTGAGTCCATAAATGCTTACCTGATGAATTCCCTCGATTTCCTCCTCAAAATCGCCTAAATCGCCTCTTATTTCTAAGCCCCAAATGTGTTATAACATTTTGAAATTCGAACCCTTCTATTTCATAAATCACCGACGACTTTCGCTTCCGCGATACTAGCCTCGCACCTGCACAAGCGCTTCTGCGAAAAACCTGTCACTTCTGCAACTCCTTATTAACAGGCCCTGACCGCTTTTGTGGCTCAGGTCTCGCACCTGCGAGACCGCTTCACCGGGCACCTTCCCGCTTCTGCGGGATTCATAAACATTGGCGTCCTCTTCTGCGAATAAGGGCTCGCTTCTCCCAGCCCGCCCCTGCGATAACACTTCCGTTTTTGCGGAATTCCCCTAGTCAACCCTTGATAGAATCTACGACCATAATATTGCTTCTGCGAGGCTGCTTTTGCAATTCCCCATCCTCAGAAGCGAAACTTCTGCTGCAGATCATACCGGCAGTCCAAAAACTCCAGAATTCAACTGATTCACCCTCCGAAAACATCCCGAGGCCACCGAGACCTCAATCAAAAATATAAATCCACTCTAAATCATCACACAAACTTGTTCCAATCATAAAAACACACCCTCAAACACACGAATCATAAAATTAAGGCTGGTTCAAGCCTAAGATTCAACCAAAACTTCCGAAACCTACATTCTATCAAAAACCCGACCAAAGATGTCCGAATGACCTAAAAATTTGCAGATATATCCAAAATCATCTAACGAAGCTACTGCAACTGTCAGAATTCTATTCCGACTCCCGGATCAAAATCATCTCACCTATCGATCGGATTTCACCAAAATTCCAACTTAGCCAATTCAAGCCTATTTCTACACCGGACCTCCAAATTCAATTACGATCGCTCCTCTAAGTCACAAATCACTTCCCAGAACTAACCAAATCATCAGAATTCGATTTCAAGCCCTCTAACTAAATAATCAACTCCAG